>ML780229.1:988773-1018617 GCA_009831015.1 Picea engelmannii
TTTCGGCACCTGAAACGGTCGAAAAATGAAGAAGATAGCCTCCTTGAAGTCTCCCCTTCTTCTTTGTTGTCTCTGGTTCTACAATCTGCACCCTTGTTCTCCAAACCTGGCACACACGCTCATTTAAGCGGAAAAACCAAGACACGTATGCAACCGCGCACCAGTCCAAACTGTAGAACGGTTAGGGCGCCTCCAGCCCTTAACCGCCTCGGCACTTGGTCATATTACCCACGCGACCACAGGCTGGGCATAAAATTCGTTGGTCCGTTTAAAAACCGTGCAACGAATTAAACTTATGCGCAAATGTATAACCAACCGCGCGCATTTGTTATATAACAAATATAATATATAACCCCACACGAATATAATGGTATATGCCGCACCATATATAAACAAAACTTTGGTATATAATCGCGCCCCGTGCCAATAGTTATACTATGGTCATATTATATATGTTTTCATATAGCCACGGGTCGGGGCTAAGCCCCGGCCCGACCCCCTTTCCAACATAAACAAATGAAAACTTAAATACAATATTGTCCGCCTCCATAACAAGGAACAATCAACGGAACTTTGGTTAGCGGAGAGTCATGAAAGCTTTAGTGTGTGGGGAGGTCCGGGGGTCGAACCCCGCGGCCTCCAAACCATTTTACACAACACAAAAATATAAGCCAATCACATAACGACACGTGTCAACATATCACTGGCCAATGAACACCCAACCAAATTACGCCACATCAACAAGCTGCCACGTCACCATGACGGTACGGCCCTCCACGTGGCCGTACGGACTGTACGGACAGGTACAGTCAGCACCCCAATTTTTTACCTGTTTGACTTGGCAGTCAAATCGCGATATCTCCTCCATACGGACTCCATTTGCGAAAATAAATATACCGCCGGAATCAAGAAAACAAGACGGACGCAATGGTATTGTTTTCATCTTAATCCGAGCACTTTGAAAATTGAGCAAATTTTGATCCCCTGATCAATGACTCTACTTGAGGTCATGGATAGTTGTGTTTATCCTTTCTTCTTCCTTGTCCCACTTCTGAACTTTCTGATCCTCCTCTAGCTTTGTCCAAAGCCGTGTTACAATCTCGAACAAGTCAGTTGCTATTGTAACCTGTCGATCTATCTCATGTAGCTTCTCTACTAATTCCTACTTCCTTTTCTCCTTTACTGTTGGTGGAGTAGTGGGTGTCAGCTTCTCACATAGATACCCAATCTCCTTCTGATACTGATCGATTTCCTGCGCAATCTAATCAATCTTTTCTGCTAATGTAAGTTCATTTGTTTGCGCAGTCTTTGGAATCTTCTCGTAAGTTCCTACAACTTTCTTCTCCAATTCATTCATGCGTTACCTTTCTTCTTGGGTTTCGAACTTAGCCTACTTGCATATTATTTCCAGCGCGTCCCACTTCTCTATTGCCTGTTGTAACTCGGCTAAGTCTGTGCGAGCCCGAGACTGTACCTCTTGGGTAACGCTCACTTGCAATTTGTGTAGAGCCTTGGATGGTCTCCGCAGAAATACCAATTCGATTTGGCTTAAGTCCTTTAGGGGTGTCTGCCCCAGGATCTCGTCCATGCGCAGCGTACTGGGTGTGATATGGAATGTTGCGCTCGGTTGTGGTATTGTATGAACTGTATCCCACTCTCCTTCTTCCAATATTTCTTTTGTCTACGATGTTGATGGGCATGTTCCCATTTTGCTACCCATTGTCTGCGCTTCCCCGATCTACTTGAGGAAATTTCGCATGTCTTCCAGCTCCTCCTGAATCCTATCCCTATGGTGCACATCATTTTCAAAATCCTCAGCTATACAATCCTGAACCATTCGGGCTACCATCCCGTCATCATCCTCCATGATTGTGTATTTCATAGGTGTTCGTTGTGCCTTAATTTTCTTGTGCATGCCTCCCGTCTGAGTCTTTTGTCTCTTATTAAGGCATGGTTCTTGGGGATTGGGACTTGGTGTGGTCCCTTGCATGGCCTTAGTCTGTTTCAGCTCTTCTTTGGTTGGCTGCATATTATCCTTCTTCCCCTTCTGGGTCCCCTTCTTCATTGTGCCTTCATTTGTTTGCTTTGTATTTGTTTGGCCCATCCTTTATTTCTTGGGCACTGGGACTTCTTGAGGCTGTGTTTCTCCCTGCCTCTTCTTTTGTTGTCCTTTCCGACAAGTCTTGTGTGAGGACTGGAATCTTCCACTCGTCTTCCCAGTATTTGATAACCATGTAAATGTCATCCTCTGTGATACAGTAGCACATTTGTAGCCACTACTTGTTGGGGTCCTTCCACGCCTGTATCCACATCGCATGCCACGTGGCCTTGAAGTTGGCGATGTCCCAGTATTGCGCGACAGCCTGTGGTGTGATTCTCCACATGTTGGAGATGGCTTCCTGCAGGTCACGAAGGTATCCTTCAAATACGACTGCATTCATTTTCTTGTGCTTGGCATCTGAAGCAACGCCAATTGATAAATACCTTGCTCCATAATTCATCTTGGGTCTAGTGCCAAAGAATGTGTAACACGGTTCCTTCCATCCTACGATAGCTATCAACATGATTAGCCATGAGTAGTGAAATTATGTTCCTATATCTTGCGCATCCTTCTAGTCATCCAGCAATAAGTTCAAGAGATAGGGTTCCCAGCTCACTATGGTTCCCTTGGCACACTGAGCTACAACTGCTACGACCCTAGCCGAAACTTCCTCCCTACGGCACTTTCTCAGCAGTTTGCGGGCCAAGGTTTTTGTGGCCATTTGTGTTGTGGCATCATCTATTCTCTTGATTATGATTCCTCACGTCCTCCTATCAGTACCCTATTTCTTCTTCATTTCCTCAGCAAGTTCTTTCTCCTTTGACTTATTGTCGAGGAATTGCGCAGGATCCATGTCCCGGGATGGCAATCCTCTGATGTGCACAATAAGATCTACGTCTATCGAGATGATATTGTCCAACCAAATTTCCCCACCATGTGTGACTGCTAACAATTGTTTGACGTAACTGCTTGCGTACTAACCTCTACCAAAGTGTGGTAGATCTAATAGACCTAAAATCCATGTTTTCTCCAACCTTGTTTCCCATTGGAGTGGTTGATAAACCGGTTCCCCAATCGGATTTATGCCCACAATCTCTAAGTATACTCTCTTTGCAAATTCTGGAAAATTGTTTATGTCTCCTACATCGTGGTCTGAGTATTTTAGCTTGTCGATATTCCCTAGAAACAACGATGATTTTAAGGATGGAAATTTATTTTTAAATGTATAAACCTTGGCGAATCTTACTAATCCTTCATATGCAAACTATAAATGATTAGCGATATTTTTGTAAAAATATTCAGATTTCTAAGGATTTTATATAGTTTTTATAAAATTTTGGCGATTTTTAAGGTAAAATAATTTTATCATATAGAATTTGGGAAAATCATTTTTAAAATAGCGAATCTCATTTTTGGAAAAACCATGAAAAATTAGCCCATGAGCGAAATTTAGCCCCTAAAATCATCCTTGCCTAGAAATCCTGATTCCACTCGTACCCCATTTGGTATATGCGATAGAACGAGGGTTGCAATGGGTTTCTTGTGAGGTGACCTAGGTACCTTCTTCCTATCTTTCTTTGGTGGTGTCTGGCTCGAGACCAGTAGCGATCGTTTCTACTTCAAAGTACCATTCTGGCCAACCCATGACATCTTCTATTGTTCCCTCCGGTGGGTGGTCTGACATGGTGGTTTGAGACTCGTATGGCTCGACTGTTGATTCATGATTCTTCATCGTTCCATTGACTCTCGGAGTTGCTTTAGTTTTCTCTGGTTGCGCCTCCTTCAATGTTTCTATGTCCTAGTTCTGCTGTTCCTATGCCTCTATCGGCGTATCTACATGCATGCCCTCCGGTGCTGGTTGTTGGATTTCTTCCACTACAGGCATGGGGTTTGTCGATTTTGTGTCTGGGGATGGGATTTCATCAACATTGACGATCTCCGGCTGTTGTTGTTCGTCTTCTTCCAATTGTACCCGTGACCTGGTTCTAACTCGGGGTTGTCTGGCACTCTAGCTTGATTCTTCTTGATTTGGTGGTTCCATAGTAGTGAACGTTGATTTCTCACTGGGCTCCGCGGCTTCTGCAACCTCTGTGAAGTTTTCTCTGTGATCTGTATGCGCTCTCACTCTTTGTTTCTTCTCCAGTGTCATAATAGACCGTTTTCTCCTGCATCAATGCTTTGTATGGGCATCGTATGAAACTTGTTGAAGACACTTCCTTTATGATGGGTTCAATGAACCTCTGATCCCTTTGTACTTACCATTACTCTCCCTCATCATCTCCAGTTGGCGCGATTAATGTGGCGTCCCATCGATCCTTTTCGTCATTCAATTCCTCATAACTTCGTCGTTTTGTACTACTTTTGTCCTCTTTTCATTTCCCTCTTATTTCCCTTTTGACTTGGTCGTTAGCCTTATACTTTCCAATTTTTTGTTCCTAAGTGTATGTTCTCCTTCTTCTTTCGGTGCACTTTGCCTCTATTGGTACTATTTCAAATTCTGGTTTTTTTTTTCACTGGGTAATGGGTGGTCAAATGTCTTTGTACAACTTCAATCAACTCCCATTGATCATCCCTCTGAGTTCTGCACCTGATAAGTCTTTCAACTATAATTCTCCTCCATCTGTGATAGTTTTTACTTCGTACGGTCCTAACCAGTGCATTCTTATCTTTCCTGGGTGCTGAAACAATTTGTTGTCATACATCAACACTAGATCTCCTTCATTGAAGGTTTTCTTCTTGATGTGTCTATCATGCCACGCTTTGTCTCTTGCTTTCTGAACTTTTTGTTGGAATCCTGCTAAGATCTGGTCTTCCTCCATGGTCATTAACTGATTTAGTCGATCATGTATTGCGCCTCGTTCTGTCATATGTGTGATTGTTGCTACGTGCAAACTGGGTACCAAAAATTCTAATGGCACCACTGCTTCTTGGCCATATACCAGTTTGAATGGTGTGTTCCATGTCAACTTCTTGCATGTGGTCCTGTAGGCCCACAATACTTCTGGTATTTTGAGGTCCCAATCATCCCTGTTGATATTATATATCTTTGTCAGTGCATTCTCCAAGATTTTGTTAAATGCCTCTACTTTGTCATTTTCATGTGGGTGATATGGTGTGCTCTTCTAATTATGGACTTCAAACTCTTCGGTCATAGTGTTGATAGTGTTTTTGATGAAGTGTGTGCCTTGGTCGCTCATCAAAACTCTTGGGCATCCAAATCTAGTGATTACTTGTTCAAATAGAAAGTGTGTTGTTGTTTCTGCACTATAATCCTTTACTAGTGTTGCTTCGGCCCATCTTGGTAGGTATTCTATCATGGTAATGATGTACCTGGATCTTGTTCTTTTTGCTGGTGGGTTGATTGGTCCCACAAAGTCTATCGCCCATTTATCGAATGCCTGAAATGTTACTTGTTGTCGTAGTGGCATCTTGTCTCTTCCATTGGGTTTATCTACCCTTTGACAGACATCGCATCTTTGACAGTACTCCTTTGAGTCTCGGTGAATGGTCGGCCACCATAGTCCTGCGCGCAATACCTTCTACGCAGTAGCTTTGCCTACGTAATGTCCTCCTACTATTCCCTCATGGGATTTTGTTAACACTCTTGGTATTGCATGTTCTAACACATATCTGCGCAGGATGCTATCTACGCCCATTTTGTACAAGTGTCCTGAGATCAGTTGATAGTCGACAGTGCAGACTACCAGGTTTTTCTTCTGCACAATGTTATATTCTTGCGGCACAGTACCTGTGCTCAAGTACTGAATGATATGTACAAATTATTCATCAGCGATCTAGACTGAAAATAATTGTGCATCCGGGAAGTTGTCCTCTAAGTTCATAGGTTCTTCTCCATTTGTGACCCTTGACATGTGGTCAGGTCCTGCATTCAATTTTTCTGGCTTGACTATGAATTCAAAGTCAAATTCTTGAAACAATAGTAACCATCAGCAGATTCTCCCCCCCAACATTGGCTTGTTGACTAGGTATTTCAAGGTTGAGTGATCTTTGAACATCTTAAAGTCTTTTCCCAATAAGCAGTGTATGAACTTCTGCAGTGTGTACACCATATCTAGGCCTTCTCTCTATGTAGTGTTATAGTTCTGCTCGGATTCTGACAACTTCCTACTCATAAATGTTATGGGGTGATCCAAATCCCCCTCTCCTGGTTGTTCCAAGATAGCTCCAAGTGATATGTCCTATGCATATACATGTATGTGGAATGTCTTTTCCCAGTATAGAAATACTAATATTGGCACAGTGACCATCTTTTCCTTCAAGGTATCCAGATCGTGTTGACACTCATTGTTCCATTGAAACTTGTTATCTTTTCTTAACAAATTTTCCATTGGCGCGGTAATCTGTGTGTATCCTTTGATGAACTTTATATAGTATCCTGTGTGTCCCAATGTCTCTCTTAGCTGACAGACTGTTTTCGGTGGTGGCAAGTTAATAATTATTGCAATCTTTGCAGGATCTACTAGTAAACCTTGTTTTCATACTATATGGCCCAATAGTATCCCAAACAGTGTTCTGAATATGCATTTATTTATGTTTAGTGATATCTAGCACTTTTTGCATCTTTCTAACATCAATCATAATACTTCTACATGTTCTTTCAACAGACTATAGATTGTCCAATCATCCAAGTATACCTCGAGAAACTGGTGGATGAATTCCTTAAACGTCGCGATGACTACTCTGAAAATTATTGTTGGTTCATTATTTAGTCTGAATGGCATGACTGCGTATTGGTAAGATCCTCATTATGTCACAAAGGTGTTCTTATATCTGTCTTCTTTTGCTATATTGATCTGATGGTAGCCTAAGAATCCATCAGTGAATGAGTAAGCTTCGTGTCCTCCTACGTTCTCTAACACTTCATCCGTGAAAGGTGTAGGGAACGGGTCATGTAGGCATGCATCGTTCAACCTTCTCAAGTCGACGCATATCCTTATTCCTCCTTGTTTTTTGTCCTATAGTACCAGCGGGCTTATCCATTCTGATTCCTCGACTAGTTTTATGATTCTGGCTTCGAGCATCCTATCGATCTCAGCTTTGACTTTCTTCTTATATATTGGGTTCAGTCTGTATGGCCATTGTCTGATTGGCCTCGCATCAACTCTTAGTGGTATCTTCATTTCTCCTAGCTCTCCTGCTATACCTTTCATATATGTAAATGTCTTAGGAAACATGTTGTTGTACTCACACATTAACTCTACTAAACTCTCTATTGTTTGTTCATCCCAGTAATCTCTGATACTGGCCATTTTGGGATTCTCAATTGTCCCAATGTTGACTTTCTTTACCTTGATCAGCGTGGAAATAACTTATGATTCTATAGGTGGACCTTCCACTTTTGTTTCACCTTATGCTTCCTCGATCTGAATATCACGTGGATTGTCTTCATCTGGTGATTCCTCCTGCACATGGTAACATGACAAAACTTCTTTGACTATCTGCTTGTTCCGTTGTTGTTCTTTTGTTATAAATTTAACTTTTGGTTCCTTAATGAATATCACCCCTCTTATACGTTTAAGAGTTGCATCTATGTTGGGGTCCTCATGCTCGAAGGAGAAAGTGACTGTAAAATTCTTTAGCAATGTCATCCAGGTCGAAGGTCCTTTGCATAGTTCCTGGTTTGTATACCAGTTCGTTGGTATACCCTCTAGAGTGTGTATGAAATGATGAGTCCATTCCTCAAGGGGTGTCATTTTCCACAGTGTTCTGCACTTCTCCAAGTGTACCGCTGGTGCCCCCTGTCCCTCATATTTTTGTTTCTTGTTGTCTTTATGTTATGCGTTGAACCCTATACGTAGTAACCGCTTACATTGGTACCGATCTGTGATTGTTTGTTTGTGTGTGCCCCACCATCTTGCAGGTGTGGCCTTGAGTTCTATATCAAGTTCTAACAGTCTTTGATTCTCTAAAACTTTGTCTTCATACTGTGCCAAGAATGTTTCCAAATCGTTTATTTCATGGAAGTTAGGTGGCTCCCTTATCTTCATGCCTACCCATCTTACTGTGTGGTATATTCGTGCACAACTTCTCGTGGAAACTTCGTGTAACCTTTGTTTCCAATTCTCTAAACTTGTGTCTGAGTCTATTTCACATGAAGTAATGATCCGCCAACTGAGTATCCCATCTGTAGTTGGGTTTACGTAATCCTCATCGAGCATAGTTGTTCTATACAATTGTATGATTTCCTCTAAGTATAGACAAGTGGGCTCTACAAACCTCTCTCCTTTTGATGGATATAATGGTGCGATGACCCTGTATTCCCCTGACTCAAATGTCATTTTCCTTGTCTTGAGATTGATTATGGTCTGGTTGTCAAACGCCCAATCCAAGCCAAGCAACGTTGGATATGGTTTTGTGTCGTCCACTATTTCAATGACTTCAAAGTTTACTTTAGTGCACACTCCATCTAGGTCTATTGTCACTCCTTCCAGCCTACTGATTGGTAGAACTATGTGTTGTTTTGCTAGTTTTAGTTGAACAGGTAAATATCCTAATTTGGGCTCTCCCATGCATTGCCATGTCTTCTTTGGTAATACATTAACTTCATATCCTAGATCCAGTATGATATCTCCCATGTTGAAATCTTTGATGTTTGCATTCAATTTCAACTCCCTACTTGTTCTTCTCCTGGTATGTAAGTGATTGACTGTAAAAAAAATCGATTGTTCCTTCTGTCTCTATGCTACATCTTTCTAATATGTTTTTCAATATTTTAACAGATGATGGATCACTTAATACTTTGACAGATGATTGCAAGAAGCATTTGATTGTACTTACTTATCCCATAGATTGGATTTCGTTGGTATGATCCAATAATGGAGGCATCTCGTATTCTAGTGCTTCCTTGCTTTGTTGCGCAGTTGAAGTGGATGCCATGTCCTCCTTCTAAAATTCTTGTCTGGTTTGTTTAAATATCTCCTTCTCATTCTGCGCGTCGAACTACTTCCTTGGTTCGGTGTTCTTTTTCATCCATTGGTTTTGTACTAGCTCTTGTCGAACTACGTCTTTTCATATTTTAGCTCCTCCACGGGTAACTATGTTGATGTTATGTCCTTCGTCCCTCCCTTTAGATGAAATCCACTGAATATTCTGGTTGTTCTAATTCCCTTTTTCCTGAATCTTTACTAGTAGTGTCGAACATTCCTCTGTATCATGGTCCGATCTGTGACAATACATACAAGTTGTTGCTGGAAGTGGACATTCTCTTGCATAATGTCCTAGTTGTTGACAATTATGACATACCACTGGTCCTCTACCTCGTCTAAAACCTCATCTCGCTCGTCCTCCACCTTTGTATCCTTCTCGATCTCCTCTCGGTGTGTTGTACTGAGGCATCTGATTGTACTGCGCAGTATTTTACAGAGGTTGTGTTGCATTGTACTGTGGTTGTGTGGTATTATAGGGTTGTTGTGCAGTGTTGTATGGAGTTCGAACCTGGTTAAACTGTGGCGCAGCTTGCCCATTCATCATTCCTGCCTGCACTCTATATGCATCTAATGTCCTTTCTCGCATCAACTCCATAGTTCTACATTCTTTGTCGTCGTGGCCCACTGACTTGCAAAAGTTGCAATATGAACTCTTTGGGACTGTCTGGTATTTCTGCATCATTGAGCGGTGATATGGAACATGACCTAGTTTCTTGTAGATTTCGCACCATAGTCCTCATGTTGGTAGCAGATTTGGCATTCTTGCTACCATATACTGCGTGAATGTTGGACATTTGTTCTTGTGGTGTCCTTTCATCCTACATGTAGTACACCAAACGGCTTCTCGTTTATCCTTATTCTTATTATGGTTGAGTTGGAATGTTAAGTTCTTCGAATCCTCCTTTAGTTATTCGATAGTTGGATCTGTCTGCTGATACTGGTATTTTTCCAGTTGTAGGGCTTCCTGCAGAGCCTCTACCTACATCTGAAACTTTTGTTGTCGTAGAGGATACTTTAAGTGTGGTAATATTGAATTGAAAAATAAGTGCCTATGTTGCATATCAGTCATGAGATATTTCAACTTTCCCTTCAGTCGTTTGAATCTCTGGTCGATCTCCCATACAAATTCTCCTAGTTTCTGTCTAATTTCGATCATCTCGTTCATGTATTGATCCTCTAAACTTGGCTTCTCGAACTCGTTGATCAACAATTTATTGATGTCTGCAATTGTTATGGTTGTCCTTGGTGGATTGTTTGTAGTTAAACTCATATACCAATCCTATGCGTGATCCCTTAGTGTAATCGCTAGCTGATCCATTTTAGTATCTTCTTCTGTGATCTGTTTTTCTTCCCAGATCTTCTCACAGATTAACAAATGTTTCTTCGGGTCCTCTGACACTTCTCCTTTAAATTCTGGTAACCTAATGGTGGGATCGTGTATTGCCATTCTAAATGTTGAACTACTACCTCCGCGCGGTGTAGTTATCTGACTAGTGCTTTCTGAACTGGCTCCTCCAATTTTTTCTCCTTGTGTAGATGTACTTCCTACTATCTAACTTTTTCAGAACTTTGGTTGTCTAAACGACAGTGTTCTCTTTGGTGTATTAGTCGTACATGGGTTTATGGGTTCCACATTGACATTAATATGGATAGGATTGCTACATTCTCTGCCCATTCTTGGACCTCTTATCTTCCTCTCATATGTTGTAGGCAGGATTTCTTCAATCTGCTCCATAGCCCGGAGGTCCTCTACCTCTTCCTCATCACTTTCCAAGCCTTCCCTTGCAGCTACGACTCTCTTCTTGGTATTAACCTTGTATTGGTACGGTACTCTGCTACGCGTCTTTCCATTTTTCAACAAGATCCACTTTATCTAGTCATCATCCATCATGATCAGGTCCAAGGGTTCCTCCTTCTTTCCCTTACCCTTTCCTCCTTCTATTTCTCCTCTTTCTATCAGTGCTTCCCCCCTTCCCCCATGCACGCAGGGAAGTTTAGTTGTTTGACACCATTGTCATTACACCTTTGTTGTATAACAGTATCTTAATAGAAGTATACAACGATCTAATGTACCTTCCTAGAGTTCCTCATAGAAACTCTTGCTCCGTTGCATTGTACAACTTCGTTGCATCTACTACAAACTCTGTTATAAAGCCTGCCACAATATTGTCGAGCCAAAAGTCTAATGCACGAGTGAATTTGTTGTTTACTTGCTGTAACTGATCTATCTGTACTGGGGTCCACTCTAACTGTCGGATCCTGTTCGTGGTATGGTTATCCTTTAACCTTAGTATCCACTCCTGCAATAAGTGTGGAAAATCACAAAAAAAGACTTCATGCAAATCAGTAAACATGTATTTCTCAAGATATTTGTGGGGTGTTATTCTAGGATTTATGTTATCTTTCTGTGCAAAATCCAACTCTTTTTTCCTTAGCCATCTTTCGATCTCTGCTTTTGTGGGATTCCATGGTCTCAAAATCCCCTTCTAGTGGCTCATTACTCTCTTCCCTAATATGTTCTTGATCTTCCTCTGACATATCTTCAACTTACCTCATCTTCTCAATCCTCTCTTGTTCCTACCAACAGCAATGAAACCATTTGTTGGTTATCCTCTCTTATCTTATCTCCTTTATAATTTTATCTACCCAGGGTTCATGTCTGTTTGGGTTTCCAACAAAGCCTCTAAAACTATCGACCCTCCTGGTAAACCAGAATTCAACACAATGCACAGAGTGCACTGTGTCGTCTCACCCGAGAGTCTTAATGGGTGGTTGCAATACTCATGTCTTTACATCCTAGGATTGAGTGAGAGATATGATAATTGTAGATTAAGAGTGCTACTGCAATTTATTAACGCAGAATGCTATTATCATGATATACAYAGCAATATACTAACTCATTCATTCATCRTATCAATATTCACTTGAAGACAATAAATACACACATGCATTTAATCACATAACACAAATGTTATCGTGGTTCACCCCCTCCTAGGCTACATCCACAAAGATTTGGCTCTTGGCTCTTTTATTATCGTCTTTTTRTCATTCCAGTGCTGCGYGCTTTACAATTCCCTTCAATAGGGTCAAGATCTATTATGAAGTGGACTAGATCACACCATGCTCATAAGCCTGCGATCTAACCCTCAATATCTACCCTCTTCCCTCCTTTCTATCTCAACAACTTACAAAAATAGGTCATACATCAAAATATTACATATCAACTAGTTACTACCCTTCTCTCTATTAACCACTAGTCTTCCCAATAATCAACCCCCTTCTGATACCTAAGTATCTATATTTATACGTTTCTGACTCTTCAACCATTACAATACATTAAAAAAACCCTAACCCTAACATCGTTAGGTTTTCCGTACATGCACTAGTGATGTTCTTCTTTCCCGTTATCCTCGTGCATGCTTTCTTTCCCAAGCATGTGTAAATTTTGCATGGGTAGATTAGTTAAAATATTTGTTTGTGGATTTATGATATTGATGGTCCAAGCAATTCTTATTTAGTATAAAAATGGTTCTGCAATATGTACCATTTTTCTTTGTTTTTCCTTATTTTGCCTGTTTGGCCACCTTTCTTTAACCACAAGATTGAATCTTTCACCCAGCTTGGTAAACAGTACGATTCCTGGCATTTCATCTTATGTACACTTATACGCCCCACTCCTTTGCTCGGCGAGTTGGTTTTTCCTTCAGCGTTCCTAACCCTCTGCAATGTCAAGCAGGACTCACAACCCTCTTGCTACCTTACAACCTTACTTCCATCAGAGTCCAGGCCAATTTGATATTGTCGAAGTAATAGTAAACGCCCTAGTTATCTCAAGCCAAATTTTATTGTTTTTTCGTTATTGTTCAAGATTAGTTAATGAGATTGGAAAATATTGTTGAATCTCAGCGATTTTCCTGTGTGTTTTTATTAATCGAAATTAAATTATGGTGTATGGATTACATCACCATATCATATGAAACAGAAAGTGAGTGGAGGCTATATGAATCGTTCACCAAAAGCCTTGAACTCAACCTAAGGGAGAGGGGCTATATGCAGTGAATGAATATGTGCAACAAAGAGGTGCTACGACGTCTATTTTACTGTTCGACTGTGTGTTCAGGACAGGGTGGGGGAATTATGAAAACAAGGAAACAAACAAAGAGACGCTATGCATGGCATGAACCCATACGGGGTGGATTGACCACGCGATCGGTTAAACTAATTTTATGTAAATCTTATATATATGCTACAGTGTGCTTTTTTTAATTTTTATTTAGAGACGTTGCTCGAATCTGTTTTTTTCTTATTCCTTATTGATTGAGATCGATCACACAAACGTCATTGTTTTTTTCTTATTCTTTACTCAGCCAGAGCGTCATTGATTTACCCAACAAAATTGTTGTTGTGTGTACCGAAACACCCTCCAGCTCTACGCCAGAGTTCCCTTACCCAACGATCCCTCTCTCTGGCGATTAATTCCTGCGTGTCTTCTATTTCGTGTCTTCTATTCTGGCGATTAATTTTCTGAAAAGGAAAAATCTATTTTATAGCAAGCCCTTTTCCCTTACCATGACTTTTACCACTCATCCATGATTTCTATTCTCAGGTCCCTTTTTATTTTAACAAGCTGTAGTTGTTATTTCAACATTTATTGCACTTGTAGATTCACATATAGTTCTAACCTAGTTTCCTCAAGGAACCAATTTAATTTTTCTCTAAGAACTTATAGTCTATCGAAGTTGTAGTATTACTTTAAACCTTGGATCAGATTCATTACCTTGCTAATTTCTCAAGTTATCCCTCACACACCATCTTCATTTCCGTGCCACCTCTCCACTCATAATTCAACATTTTCTCAGTGGTGCACTCATAAAGGCTCACTACGCACTAGTTAAAACTAGCGACGATTTTGCAGGGTCGACGATTGGTTAGTTAATAACTTGATTGCGTGCTTGCACGCATTGATTGATGTTATGCATGGTTATTTGAGTGGCTAGATGTATCTTGCGTCTTGAATGGTGGATGTAAATGATGATGGTAGATTATAATTCTAGTGCCCAATTCCTTACTGTGATATAGGACTAGTTTATGTATTAGACTCTTGCGCGTGCTAAAATTTTATGTAGTATATGTTTATGGATGTAGTATATGTTTATGGGCATAAGACTACTTGCTTCTAATGAATTTATGATGCGATGGACCACTGTTAGACCATAGATTTCCTTGTGCAACTTATGTATATAGTTGTTTACCTAACGCCTTCTCATATGTGGTAACATGATGGATTAACAACCCTTGCTTGTATAATTATTGTACTAACGAATGTTGATTTAACCTCTTTTATAGTGTCATTAAAATATTAACGAATAACTTTCGTAGACTTCAGACTGCTTGCGCAATTTGAAATTGATATGATTTATGATGAGTATGTAATTAAGATTGATGTAGGATTGATGATTTGTTAGCTTGTAGTGCCCTGAAATAATTGATGGTTTTACTCTCGCGCAATAATTGACAATCTATTATGCTATCTGGTAATGGGGTTACGCATGCACCATGGAATAATTGTAGTTTCATTGTTGATTCCTTGTTGGGTTAATTGTGTGTCTGGAATAAAATAGATGTTTCCCTTGCGCTTGGAAAATAAAATAAAGTTGATTTCTGTGTGCCCTCTATTGTGTACTTAAATGATTGATTTAGGATTTATTTCTCTTGTGCCATGAAATTTTTAAGTTACGTGTGTTGGTTATAGAATGTCATTGCGCCTTGATGTGTTGATGATGTTGCCTTCAAGTGTGATGTGTATTTTCCTAATGCAAAAAAGAAAAAAAAATTGACCTATTGTACGTCGCTTGTTGTCGTAACGGCAGGGTCATTACATATGGTATCAGAGCGGGTTCAACCCTGCGACTGTGGATAGCCCCGCCTTCCACTGAATTAAACTCTTGACTAATACTTAGCACTAATTAAAATTTTAACCTGTCCATGCGGTAATCGTGGTTAGAATATGCGACAGAGATTCACAATGTTGTGTTAGGGGAGGAGGTGTGACACCTCCAGAAGCGTCTGCGTCTTAGGGGTCTGACCCCCAGGGAGAAGAACCAGTATTTGGGCATGAGAGGATATTTGTGTGGGACGTGGAAGATCTGATAAGGTCCTTCTAGGGAAATTCCAGAGGCCTTGTTTGACCATCTGGATTATGATGAGGCCAAGGCGCCTGTAACCCTGAGGATCCACAACGCACCCCAGCTAGTACTGGCAGTATGCACGGAGAACTCGAGAAGGTTAAGTTCCTGATTTCACAAGTGCCACGGAAGACTCAGTCGCCAAGGCATGGCTGGAGATCAAGGTGATGTGCTTCGCGCTTTGCGGTTACGACCTCCAACAAGAAGGTTCTCATAGGCGGTCTTTAGCTAAAGGGGAGTGCTCTTATATGGAGGAAGACACTCCTATCTCAACTAAACATGGTCGTTGAAGATGTGTTAGGGAAATGGTTCCGGGAGAAGTAGTTTTCAGAGGAATTCATTGAGCGCCAGCTCGATGAGTTCAGCACCTTCCGATAGGGTGGTCGTATTGTGCCGAATTATGAGACCATATTTATGGAGCTACTTCGGTATGCCCCGCATCTGAACACGAAGAAGTTGGAGATCAAGAAGTTCCTGATCGGACTTAACTCCATATTTCGTGAAAAGGTGAGGATCTAAATGCATCAGAAATTGCACAATGCAGTCCAGTAGGCCTCTTAGATAAGGAATATTTGACCGCAGGATTCTGATAAGGACTCCTACAAGACCGTCTGGACTGACAACATCTGGTGCACAACAGCATCAAACGTCATCCATACCGGACATCTTTGTATCAAGATACGTCTATAGGACCTTTGTTCACAACACCATGATGATATATTCCTCAGCAAAGGGATCCCTACAAGGGACCACCACATCCGCGAAAGCAATGCTAACAGTCGTCATTTAGGCTTGTCAGTAGAAAAAACCAGAATCTTTGGCTGGTGGTCCAAAAACTTATATTCTGGGGCTAGGAGTACTGGACCGGAGGTGGGAGATGGACATGTGGAGAGTCACCTTACCAACAATATTGTCCGTTTGAAAGGGCCAGAGCGAACGAGTCAACAAGACACACTATCATGGAGGAGATGGGAAAGGCCCATAGGATTCATGACTTCGGTAAATAACCTCTAGGCCAAGCACAAGTCCATTTTGCTCGAGGCGTCAGGTGCCATCACCAAACGAAATTTTAGTATTTGTTAGACCCTGGTGCTATGGAGAGCTCTAATTCTAGTATCACACTGAAGGGATTTAGGTAAAGGTATTCGATAGGGAGAGTTTAAATTCATCTATATGGCTTTGGGTACCAACCGGATGGTTGGAGGACGGGGTATGAATTGTCACTTTAACCTATAGATAGTGTAACGAAGTTCGACCTACATCATGATCTTAAGATCTTATGACGACATGATCAGTATGGACTAGTGGGAATTTCATGATGCGATACTCAACGATAATATGAGGCGGTTAAGTTGGACCGACGATAAAGGATAGCGAAGTGTGATTGTAGGATGAAAACGAGGAGTATCCCCGAGGTTCATTTCTTCCCTACAGCTACAAGAGAGCATGCACAAGGATGCAATTTATATGCATACTTAGCGTTGAATTTCAAGGGTGTGGTAGAAGGATTAGAATACCTTCTAGTAGTACGAGAGTTTGCGGACATGATTCCTAGAAGAATTACCTAGTGTGTCGCTCGAAGCCAAGATGAAATTTACCATCGACCTAAAACTTGGAACTGATCCGATGGCAATAAATTCTTATCAGATGTTGACCCCTGAGTTACAGGAGTTGGAAGTGAAACTGAAGGAGTTTTTCGACCTAGGACTTATATGTCTAAGTGTATCGCCTTGGGGTTCTCCTGTTAATTTCATACGAAAGAAGGATGGGTCATGGAGACTCTGCTTGACTACCGTCGAGTATTCCTTGATGACATTTTGATATATTCTTGGATGAAGGAATATTGGGACGAACCTTTACGCGTGGTACTATAGTGTTGCGAGAGAACAAATTACGAGAAGCGGTCGCAATGCTATCGAGGATTAATTTCTTAGGGCATATTATCTCCGATGAAGGCATTGTTGTGGATCCAGCGAAGGTAGAAGTTATCACGCTCTGAGACAGGCGCTTCTTGAACTCTATCTATAATTATTGAATACACAAAGTCCATGCAAAGTATAGGTCATAACCTAAAGAATCAACGGTTCAAATTCGATGACGGTTCTGTAGCTCCAAAGAAGGAATTCTTCAGATTCAGATTTGGATGAGTCAGTTTATTGTGATCCTTATGAAAATCGGGATTCTTCCTAAACTAGTCCTGGGTCAATGAGATAAACTGCTTAAGGTTCAACCTAGGCTACTAGCTCTAAAATGGCTTCTCCCATTTATGTGGGCTTTTCTTCTCGAATAGGAAGAGATAATGGCTATAGAACTCGATTTGTCACTAGTCCCTTTGTTGTAAAGGCTCTAGCGGACTCTATTGCCTCTCTAGTTATCGTAGCCTTCGCCTTTGATGGTGGGGTAAACTCAATCAAATGCACCTTAATTTTCAACTGAAGAATCTGCCACTCGGTCAATTTCCTTTCCCTTTTCTCTGGCCTTTTCCTTTTATGGAACTGGGGAACGAATTGCATCTGGATCTGCCTCTCTCAAAGAAACTGGTTCACAGGCAACTTGGTCAATGATTGGTGAGAGTGTTGTGTCTAGGCGGTATGTGTCAGTTATTCGAGATGAGCTTAGCTTGGCATTGTCCGAGAAACAACACATAGAGACGATGTGCTGGAAAGAGTTGATCGGGTGATTGTTGCAGTGCGATGTGATTCGTCATAGGAAAGGTTAGACATCTATGGGGAGGCCATGCCAGATATCTTCTACCTTAGTAACTGGGATACAGTCTAGCCCCTATCAAATTCTAGTCCATATATAATATAGCCTACAGGTATAAGAGAAGGTGGCTTATTATTGGTCTACCAACGGTCAATAAATTCAATTGTGTGTTGGTGATAAAATTGTTTTTTTGCATGTAGAATTGTCTGATTCAAAGGCAGATGGAGGTTCGTGTGTCGACGACTTGATGTAACCTCTTGGCTATGACTATTTATTATATACGAAATTGTCTATCGATAAATGGGTAACAAGGGGCAAAAGATTTCAGATTTATAGACCGGTTAATCCTTATCCAATTGAATCTGTTCCAATCTTAGTCTCAAGTCTTAGTCTCAAGTCTAGTTGATCGATATTGAGATCCAATGCTAGCATTAGATCCCGCGGGAAAGGGAGGTGTAATATCACATCGTACCCACAGCCCATGGAGTGGGAGGTGAAGAGGCGTTTCAACAGAAGATCGACAAAAGACCCCATCGTGTGAAGATTGACACCTGACAAAACTAGGATGTTACTTTAGAGTCAAACAAAACTTTGGGGAGTTCCTCTATGCCCCTGACGAAACAAATATGTTCCTCAGAAGATTACAAGAAGGATGGTTCGATCGCTATCGCTTGATGAGGTTACCTTGAAGAGCCTTCCCTCTTGCACTTACACTCACGAAACAAATAGAGTTGTTCCTTCTTCCGTCCTTCCCTCTTGCACTTACACTCATGGAACAAATAGAGTTGTTCCTTCTTACTCCCTCTTCACTTAGATCGACCTACACACAAACACTTAACATGGAGACATAGAGCTACACATCACACAGCATGAGACATATATACGTGATTGTACATACAGAGATTTTATTAAGTCAACAGTGTTTATTCAAGCATATTTATTCTCTTTGCGTTGAAGAACATCCCGGAAGTATGTAGCTTCAGGGGCTAGCAGGATTTTATCAATGGTTTTTCGAGGGTTTTTCGAAGGTAACAATCCAATTACAGAATTGCATAAGTTTGTGTGGACCGAGAAATTCGTGGAAGCATTTCGAAGGCTCAAGGAGTTGTTGACGACGACGTCGATACTAAAATTCTTTGAAATCGACAAGGACTTATTGGTATGCACTGATGCATCCAAAGAAAGCTTAGGCAGACTCTTGATGTAAGACAGTTGAGTGATCACTTACACATCAAGGAAGCTAAGAAGGCGTGAGGAGAACTACACGATGCACGAATTGAAGTATTAGCCATTGTGTATGCCTTGAGAGTGTAGATACACTACCTGATTGGAGGGAAATTAGAACTAAAAATGGACTACTATGGTTTACAACACTTTTTACGCAAGGCGACTTGAAAGCACGACAAAAGCGGTTGGTCGGAAATGCTTAGCAAGTGTGATTTAGAGATTACCTAGATATAGGGAACTGTGAACATAGTGGTTGATGCATTGAGTCAGAGACTGAGCATATTGTCGGTGATACCTCTATAAGATGAATCTACCTGAAAGGATTCTAACTACAACATGACGATGACTGACATCAAGAGGTTGAGTAATTTATCAGACAAAACATATTGTTGGTACCAAAATTGAGGGATTTACTGTGGACAGTGACAAATTAATGATATATAATAACCGGATATATGTACTGCCCAACGAAAAATTGAGAGGTTGATCTTAAATGAAGATAATAGAGCAGTGTACTTGGCTCATCCAAGAGTCACGAAGATGACGACAGACCTTAAACCGTTATTCTTCTGGAAGGGAATGAAGGCGGACATAGTCAACCACGTGGCGAGATGTCTATGACGTCAACAAGTGAAGGCTGAACATAGACATCCAGACAGATTACTACGACCACACGCTTTTATGGAATCAAAATGGGAGGTCATTTAAATGGACTTTATTGTGGGGTTGTCGTTAACAGCATGGAGCCATGACTAGATTTTTGTGATAGTTGACACTCTAATGAAGAGTGCACACCTCTGTCCCTGTGCGTACAACGCATCAGACGCCAGGTATAGCTAGAGTTATATCATCAAGATTTGAGACTGGTAGACATACCAAAGGATCATAGCCAATCAAGGATCGATGTTTACAAGACGATTTTGGACTAGTTTCTAATAGGCCTTAGGAACCCCACTAAAATTTAGTATCGCGTATCACCCAGAAGTAGAAGGGCAGACAGAATGAATAAACCAAACTTGGAAGGTTGTGTTGTGTTTGCATGTGTGGGACCAATAGAAATGTTGGGAATAGTTCTTGCCACTGGTAGAGTTGGCTTACAACAACAGTTATCAAGGACCCATTAAGATGGCACCATGTGAGTTTCTTTATGGGCGACCGTGTCGGACGCCTTTTATTTGGGATAGGGTCTTGGTAGGACCAGAAGCAATCCAAGATTTGAAGGAACAAATACAAATTATACAAAAGGGGATGGAAGAAGTGCAGGATCGACAGAAGGGTTTATCGATGCGCATCTCGTCGACCATAATTATGAAGGGCCTAACAGGTAGACGCGCCTCATTCTTTGAGGTGTGGCACAATGTTTATATTGTATCTGTGTGTGACTTTAGTTCAGTAATCCTACGCATGATATTGACTTGATTTCTTGGAGGATGTTGGGCGAGGGCATGCTCACGATGGAGCCAATCCGCTTTCTGGACCAGCACATTCGACAGCTAAGGCATCGAACTGTCGATCAAGTCAAGATCCAATAGAACCATTATAGTCCACACTCATCTACCTAGGAGGACACATATGATATGCGTCCGTAGTTTCCATTTTTGTTTGATAGCCATACATTTAGATATTTTCAGATACTTCATTCTCCACTTGTATACTGTGAAACTTAAGGACGAAGTTTAAAACAAGAGGGAGTGTATGTAACATCCCACTCTTGCATGCACCTAATGTGACTTGTTCTTGAGGACACTTGTGTCTAAGTTATCTGGTTCATTATATGATTGACTGCTTCACTTATGGATTATGATGATGTTGTGGATATGATGATATGTTATTTGATTATATATGTGTTGACAGGTGCTATTGACTGGTTTCTCCTGAGCGTGTAGGACTCTTGACAGGTTGGGGATTTTGATGGCATCGATGAACCTCCTTGGACTCTGGATCAAGTCAGGAATGGATTGTTTATGGTTTGTGTATATTTTCTATTGCATATGTGATGTATGACTGGTGTATTATGATGTTGTTTATGGATCATTGACATGTTCGTTGATGGATGCATGCTGACAATAGCTTGCTAATCAAACTCATATTTGGAGTAAAGGGGTCATGCACGACTACTAAAGACATTAAGGGAGACGTGTGGCAACAACCCTGCCACAACCTACTAGCACTCCCGTCGTGGCTCGAATTGTAGGTTAACAATTACCTAGTTCGAGAGATCCACGATGTCGTGAGGGCATACTGAGATAGACGCTCACGAAGATTCTAAGGGGTGCACAATAAGTCATGATCCTTATTCCTTAGAGGTCGTTAGTCTCCCACAAGGCCACCTGACAGAGTTTTGATTCCAAGGGTTAGATGTCTACCAAAATCAGTCAAAAGACGAGTGGCACCCTTGGAGCATGTAGTGCGTCTTGAAGGGCATGTCATATGAATGAAACATGGATAAAGGTGAGTGACACCCTTGGAGAACGTAGTGCATCCTGAAGGGAAGGTCGTTATTTTTTAACACTGGTGAGTCAATGAACCTGGTTTCCTAGAAAACAGTATCTTATTTGGACGTGGTCAACCTTAAAATAAAATTTGTTGAGTAAAGTTTATTAATTATAAAATTTCCCTTTAAAAAAATTGTTAAGCCTAGTGAAATTAAAGCCTAGGTCTAAATAGGGTATGAGGTCTAAAAATTAATTAATCCATTAATAAATGGGGGATAGAGAAAAGTCAAATTTAGAATTTTTTTTTTTTTTATGAATGGCGGAATCGGCAACTGGGCCGGTCTCGTACTCGCATGACACAGGGTCAATTCCGACCGCTACCACTATAACCTCCAGGTGCCATACGTATGCCCCTTCCGCAGGCACGGGTAAGTCGGGGGGATTTGAACTTGGAACCTCATCATACATAACACTTCATATCACGGCACTTGCCAATTGAGCTGCCCCCCGGGGGCTGTCAAATTTAGAATTTAAAGGAGAATTAAATTATCCAAAAAAATAATTGTTGTCAATGTGCAAAACTTGTTAATTCCGAACTTAGACAAAAAGGGAAAATTAAATGCAAAAGGAATGTGGAACATAGAAGAGAATCTAGTCTAGAGAACTTTCCAAATTCGAACTCAACTAAGCTTTAAGAAAGGCGTCAGTCAATAAGGGAATGTGAGGGAATAAAGGGACATCGAGGAGCGTTTTTAGGAACGCTTTTAGGTGGGTGAGGGAAATTGGAAAATTAAATTAATTAATTAAATGATTTTCTGGTGCAACTAAGGGATCGGGTGACAAGTGTACGAGGTATAATAATTCCAAATAATTTTTTAATAAAACTAATTTAATGTGAAAATGGAAAGGTGACTAAGAGAACTCTATAAAAGAAATGGAAGAGGAGGGAAATGGATCACGACTAGTAGGCGTAAGGTTATGTTGTCAATATTTTTCTTGACTAATTTTTCTTATGGGAGTTGGGATACCCAACTTGAAAAGAGAGTGGTAGTTTGACCTTGCGACATGAGTTGGGGGCTAGGTTTCCCTGGTTGTGTGCATGGCCATTTTTGCGGCTCGGGAGGCTTAGGGTGAAGAAGAGTACCCCTAGCGTTGGATGGGAGGTACCGATGAGGTCTCAACGGTTAGCAAGCAGGGGTTGGACGAAGTTGTAGTATTACTTTAAACCTTGGATCAGATTCATTACCTTGCTAATTTCTCAAGTTATCCCTCACACACCGTCTTCATTTCCGTGCCACCTCTCCACTCATAATTCAACATTTTCTCAGTGGTGCACTCATAAAGGCTCACTACGCACTAGTTAAAACTAGTGACGATTTTGCAGGGTCGATGAGTGGTTAGTTAATAACTTGATTGTGTGCTTGCACGCATTGATTGATGTTATGCATGGTTATTTGAGTGGCTAGATGTATCTTGCGTCTTGAATGGTGGATGTAAATGATGATGGTAGATTATAATTCTAGTGCCCAATTCCTTACTATGATATAGGACTAGTTGATGTATTAGACTCTTGCGCGTGCTAAAATTTTATGTAGTATATGTTTATGGGCATAAGACTACTTGCTTCTAATGAATTTATGATGCGATGGACTACTGTTAGACCATAGATTTCCTTGTGCAACTTATGTATATAGTTGTTTACCTCGCGCCTTCTCGTATGTGGTAACATGATGGATTAACAACCCTTGCTTGTATAATTATTGTACTAACGAATGTTGATTTAACCTCTTTTATAGAATCATTAAAATATTAACGAATAACTTTCRTAGACTTCAAACTGCTTGCGCAATTTGAAATTGATATGATTTATGATGAGTATGTAATKAAGATTGATGTAGGATTGATKATTTGTTAGCTTGTAGTGCCCTGAAATAATTGATGGTTTTACTCTCGCGCAATGATTGACAATCTATTATGCTATCTGGTAATGGGGTTATGCATGCACCATGGAATAATTGTAGTTTCATTGTTGATTCCTTGTTGGGTTAATTGTGTGTCTGGAATAAAATAGATGTTTCCCTTGTGCTTGGAAAATAAAATAAAGTTGATTTCTTTGTGCCCTCTATTGTGTCCTTAAATGATTGATTTAGGATTTATTTCTCTTGCGCCATGAAATTTTTAAGTTACGTGTGTTGGTTATAGAATGTTATTGCGCCTTGATGTGTTGATGATGTTGCCTTCAAGTGTGATCTGTATTTTTCTAATGCAAAAAAGAAAAAAAAAATTGACCTATTGTACGTCTCTTGTTGTCGTAATGGTGGGGTCGTTACATATGGTATCAGAGCGGGTTCAACCCTGCGACTGTGGATAGCCCTGCCTTCCACTGAATTAAACTCTTGACCAATACTTAGCACTAATTAAAATTTTAACCTATCCATGCGGTAATCGTGGTTAGAATATGTGACAGATATTCACAACGTGGTGTTAGGGGAGGAGGTGTGACACCTCCAGAAGCGTCCGCGTCTTAGGGGTCTGACCCCCAAGGAGAAGAACAAGTATTTGGGCATGAGAGGATATTTGTGTGGGACGTGGAAGATCTGATAAGGTCCTTCCAGGGAAATTCCAGAGGCCTTGTTTGCCCATCTGGATTATGATGAGGCCAAGGTGCCTGTAACCCTGAGGGTCCACAGCGCACCCCAGCTAGTACTGGCAGTATGCACGGAGAACTCGAGAAGGTTAAGTTCCTGATTTCACAAGTGCCATGGAAGACTCAATCACCAAGGCATGGTTGGAGATCAAGGTGATGTGCTTCACGCTTTGCGGTTACGACCTCCAACAAGAAGGTTCTCATAGGCGGTCTTCAGCTAAAGGGGAGTGCTCTTATATGGAGGAAGATGCTCATATCTCAACTAAACATGGTCGTTGATGCTATGTTAGGGAAATGGTTCCAGGAGAAGTAGTTTTCAGAGGAATTCATTGAGCGCCATCTTGATGAGTTCAGCACCTTCCAATAGGGTGGTCGTATTGTGTCAGATTATGAGACCATATTTATGGAGCTGCTTCGGTATGCCCTGCATCTGAACATGAAGAAGTTGGAGATCAAGAAGTTCATGATCGGACTTAACTCCATATTTTGTGCAAAGGTGAGGATATAAATGCATCAGACATTGCACAATGCAGTCCAGTAGGCCTCCTAGATAAGGAATATTTGACCGCATGAGTCCGGGAAGGACTCCTACAAGACTGTCTGGACTGACAACATCTGGTGCATAGCAGCATCAAACGTCATCCATACCGGACATATTTGTATCAAGATACGTCTATAGGACCTTTGTTCACGACACCATGATGATATATTCCTCAGCAAAGGGATCCCTACAAGGGACCACCACATCCGCGGAAGCAATGCTAACGGTCGCCATTTAGGCTTGTCAGTAGAACAAACCAGAATCTTTGGCTGGTGGTCCAAAAAATTCTATTCCGGGGCTAGGAGTACTGGACCGGAGGTGGGAGATGGATATGTGGAGAGTCACCTTACCAGCAATATTGTCCATTTGAAAGGGCTAGAGCAAATGAGTCAACAAGACACACTACCGTGGAGGAGATGGGAAAGGCCCATAGGATTCATGACTGCGGTAAATAACCTCCAAGCCAAGCACCAGACCATTTTTCTCGAGGCGTCAGGTGCCATCACCAAACGAAATTTTAGTATTTGTCAGACCCTGGTGCTATGGAGAGCTCTAATTCTAGTATCGCACTGAAGGGATTTAGTAAAGGTATTCGACAGGGAGAGTTTAGATTCATCTATATGGCTTTGGGTACCAACCGGATGGTTGGAGGAAGGGGTATGAATTATCACTTTAACCTAGAGATAGTGTAACGAAGTCCGACCTACATCATGATCTTAAGATCTTATGACGACATGATCAGTATGGACTAGTGGGAATTGCATGATGTGATACTCAATGATAATATGAGGCGGTTAAGTTGGACTAACGATGAAGGATAGAGAAGTGTGATTGTAGGACGAAAACGAGGAGTATCCCCGAGGTTCATTTCTTCCCTACAGCTACAAGAGATCATGCGCAAGGATGCAAGTTATATGCATACTTAGCGTTGAACGTCAAGGGTGTGGTAGAAGGGTTAGAATACCTTCCAGTAGTACAAGAGTTTGCGAACGTGATTCCTAGAAGAATTACCTAGTGTGTCGCTCGAAGCCAAGATGAAATTTACCATCGACCTAAAACTTGGAACTGAACCAATGGCAATAAATTCTTATCGGATGTTGACCCCTGAGTTATAGGAGTTAAAAGTGAAACTGAAGGAGTTTTTTGACCTAGGACTTATACATCTAAGTGTATCGCCTTGGGGTTCTCCTGTTAATTTCATACGAAAGAAGGATGGGTCATGGAGACTCTGCTTGACTACCGTCGAGTATTCCTTGATGACAATTTGATACATTCTCGGATGAAGGCAGATTGGGACAAACCTTTACGCGTGGTACTACAGTGTTGCGAGAGAAAAAATTACGAGAAGCAGTCACAATGCTATCGAGGATTAATTTCTTAAGGCATATTATCTCCGACGAAGGCATTGTTGTGGATCCAGAGAAGGTAGAAGCTATCATGCTCTGAGATAGGTGTTTCTTGAACTCTATCTATAATTGTTGAATACACAAAGTCCATGCAAAGTATAGGTCATAACCTAAAGAATCAACGGTTCAAATTCGATGAGGGTTCCATAGCTCCAAAGAAGGAATTCTTCAAATTCAGATTTGGATGAGTCAGTTTATTATGATCCTTATGCAAATGAGGATTCTTCCTAAACTAGTCCTGGGTCAATGAGATAAACTGCTTAAGGTTCAACCTAGGCTACTAGCTCTAAAATGGCTACTCCCATTTATGTGGGCTTTGCTTCTCAAATAGGAAGAGATAATGGCTATAGAACTCGATCTGTCACTAGTCCCTTTGTTGTAAAGGCTCTAGCGGACTCTGTTGCCTCTCTAGTTATCGTAGCCTTCGCCTTTGATGGTGGGGTAAACTCAATCAAATGCACCTTAATTTTCAACTAAAGAATCTGCCACTCGGTCAATTTCCTTTCCCTTTTCTCCGGCCTTTTCCTTTTATGGAACTGGGGAACGAATTGCATCTGGATCTGCCTCTGTCAAAGAAACTGGTTCACAGGCAAATTGGTCAATGATTGGTGAGAGTGTTGTGTCTAGGCGGTATGTGTCAGTTATTCGAGATGAGCTTAGCTTGGCACTATCTGAGCAACAACACATAGAGACGATGTGCTAGAAAGAGTCAATCGAGTGATTGTTGCAATGTGATGTGATTCGTCAGAGGAAAGGTTAGACATCTATGGGGAGGCCATGCCATATATCTTCTACCTTAGTAACTGGGATACAGTCTAGCCCCTATCAAAGTATGGTCCATATATAATATAGCCTACAGGTATAAGAGAAGCGGTCAATAAATTCAATTGCGTGCTGGTGATAAAATTGCTTTTTTGCATGTAGAATTGTCTGATTCAGAGGCAGATGGAGGTTCGTGTGTTGACAACTTGATGTAACCTCTTGGCTATGACTATTTATTATATACAAAATTGTCTTTCGATAAATGGATAACAAGGGGCAAAAGATTTCAGATTTACAGACCGGTTAATCCTTATCCAATTGAATATGTTCCAATCTTAGTCTCAAGTCTTAGTCTCAAGTCCAGTTGATCGATATTGAGATCCAATGTTGGCATTAGATCCCACAAGAAAGGGAGGTGTAATATCACATCATACCCACAGCCCATGGAGTGGGAGGTGAAGAGGCGGTTCAACAGAAGATCGACAGAAGACCCCATCATGTGAAGATTGACACCTGACAGAACTAGGATGTTCCTTTAGATCTGGATAGAACTTTGGGGATTTCCTCTATGCCCCTGACAGAACAAAGATGTTCCTTGGAAGATTATAGGAAGGATGGTTCGATCGCTATCGCTTGATGAGGTTACCTTGAAGAGCCTTCCCTCTTGCACTTACACTCACGGAACAAATAGAGTTGTTCCTTCATCCGTCCTTCCCTCTTGCACTTACACTCACGGAACAAACAAAGTTGTTCCTTCTTACTCCCTCTTCACTTAGATCGACCTACACACAAACACTTAACACGGAGACATAGAGATACACATCACAAAGCATGAGATATATATACGTGATTGTACATACAGAGATTTTATTAAGTCAACAGTGTTTATTCAAGCATATTTATTCTCTTTGTACCGAAGAACATCGAAGAAGTATGTAGCTTCAGGGGCTAGCAGGATTTTATCAATGGTTTTTCGAGGGTTTTTCGAAGGTAACAATCCAATTACAGAATTGCATAAGTTTGTGTGGACCGAGAAATGCGTGGAAGCATTTCGAAGGCTCAAGGAGTTGTTGACGACGACGTCGATACTAAAATTCTTTGACATCGACAAGGACTTATTGGTATGCATTGATGCATCCAAAAAAGGCTTAGGCAAACTCTTGATGTAAGATAGTTGAGTGATCGCTTACACCTCAAGGAATCTAAGAAGGCGTGAGGAGAACTACACGATGCACGAATTGAAGTATTAGCCATTGTGTATGCCTTGAGAGTGTGGATACACTACCTGATTGGAGGGAAATTAGAACTAAAAATGGACCACTGTGGTTTACAACACTTTTTACGCAAGGCGACTTGAAAGCGCGACAAAAGGGGTTGGTTGGAAATGTTTAGCGAGTTTGATTTAGAGATTACCTACATATAGTGAGCTGTGAACATAATGGTTGATGCATTGAGTCAGAGACCGCGCATATTGTTGGTGATACCTCTATAAGACGAATCTACCTGAAAGGATTTTAACTACAACGTGATGATGACTGACATCAAGAGGTTGAGTAATTTATCAGACAAAACATATTGTTGGTACCAAAATTGAGGGATTTACTGTGGACAGCAACAGATTAATGAGATATAATAACCAGATATACGTACTGCCCAACGAAAAATTGAGAGGTTGATCTTAAATGAAGCTAATAGAGCAGTGTACTTGGCTCATCCAAGAGTCACGAAGATGACAACAGACCTTAAACCGTTATTCTTCTGAAAGGGAATGAAGGCGGACATAGTCAACCACGTGGCGAGATGTCTAGGACGTCAACAAGTGAAGGCTGAATGTAGACATCCAGACAGATTACTACGACCACACGCTTTTATGGAATCGAAATGGGAGGTCATTTCGATGGACTTTATTATGGGGTTGTCGTTAACGGCATGGAGGCACGACTAGATTTTTTTGATAGTTGTCACTCTAATGAAGAGTGCACACCTGTGTCCCTGTACGTACGACGCATCAGGCGCCAGGTATAGCTAGAGTTATATCAGCAAGATTTGAGACTCGTAAACATACTAAAGGATCATAGCCAATCAAGGATCGATGTTTACAGGATGATTTTGGACTAGTTTCCAATAGGCCTTAGGAACCCCACTAAAATTTAGTATCGCATATCACCCGGAGGTAGAAGGGCAGACAGAACGAATGAACCAAACTTGGAAGGTTGTGTTGTGTATGCATGTGTGGGACCAATAGAAATGTTGGGAATAGTTCTTGCCACTGGTAGAGTTGGCTTACAACAACAGCTATCAAGGAACCATTAAAATGGCGCCATGTGAGTTTCTTTATGGGTGACCGTGTCAGACGCCTTTGATTTGGGATAGGGTCCTGGTAGGACCAAAAGCAATCCAAAATTTGAAGGAACAAATACAAATGATATGAAAGGGGATGGAAGAAGTGCAGGATCGACAGAAGGGTTTGTCGATGTGCATCTCGTCGACCATAATTATGAAGGGCCTAATGGGTAGACGTGCCTCATTCTTTGAGGTGTGGCACAATGTTTATATTGTATCTGTGTGTGACTTTAGTTCAGTAATCCTACGCATGATATTGACTTGATTTCTTGGAGGATGTTGGGTGAGGGCATGCTCACGGCGGAGCCAATCTACTTTCTGGACCAGCGCATTCGACAGCTACGGCATCGAATTGTCGATCAAGTCAAGATCCAGTAGAACCATTATAGTCCACACTCAACTACCTGGGAGGACACATATGATATGCATCTGTAGTTTCCATTTTTGTTTGATAGCCAGACATTTAGATATTTTCAGATACTTCATTCTCCACTTGTATACTGTGAAACTTAAGGACGAAGTTTAAAACAAGAGGGAGTGTATGTAACATCCCACTCTTGCATGCACCTGATGTGACTTGTTCTTGAGGACACTTGTGTCTAAG
>ML780230.1:58067-72152 GCA_009831015.1 Picea engelmannii
CGAACCCTGATTCATAATCTGATTCTGAAAATACTAGTAAAAGATAGATCATTGATGCAGACCCCACTGCTATTGTCGTGACCGCAACAATTCAACCACAAGAACCAACAGATCCGAAAGAGGGAGAGTTCCTTTTTCATTGACAGATGTGGGTGAAGGGGACCCCGCTGCATTTTATTGTTGATAGCGGAAGCCAAAAGAACCTCATCTCAGCAGAGATCGTCAAACAGTTGGGATTGTCAACAACACCACACCCGCAACCATACAACATTGGGTGGCTTCGCCAAGGATGCGATCTTCGTGTCATCCAGCAGTGTCGATTGTCATACGGCATCCAACCCTTCAAAGATGAGGTATTATGTGATATTTCCCCACTGGATATCTATGATGTTCTCTTGGGCCAGCCATATATGTGGAAACGCCATGCTATCTATGAGTCTCGGCCCCATAGTGTCATTATTACTCTGGGGGGTCATCTCTACAGGATACCAGAGGTAGTTCCAACTACTGCCCCACCTAAACAGTGTCGCAAGGTAGTATCTCATACTACAAAATTCATCTTCTCCACAATCTGTTCAAAGGGTGAACAGAAGGATACTGCAACCACCACAGCTTTGGTCAAAGCACCTTCTATCCAACGGAAGCAAGTCGACAAGGTTTCCGCAAAGCATGAAGATTCCTTCTGCACATAGTCATCTAAAATAGCCAGACTGGTTAAAAAGGTTCAAACCTTCCTGCCACAGGTTCGTGACAGATTTCCACAAACTAAGCAGTGCGACTTCTCCAACAAGACAAGCAGCTCACCAAGATGCAGATTCAAAAAATGTTTTTCCCTCTCCCCCGAGAACTCAACGCAATGGAGACCATTGCTTCCTAAGGAAGGAGGATTGATCTAGGTGGATATCGGAGGCCACCCACCTTTTCCAAATGGCTCAAAACAGTTTTCTGACCATTTTGGCAATTTACTATTTTTAGTAGGTTTTAACTTCCGGGGCCATTTTGAGGGTCCAAATGAAGGTTTTTCGAGATCGAGGTTCTCAATGATATCGAAAGGCATGACTGAGCCCCCAAAATGAATCTCCTCGATAATACCTTTCCAACGAGCTATCACACGCCTAAAACGAAGATCGTATGCAAAAGTTACGACCCCGAGAAGTTGATGTACTCACTTACCCAAACGGGGCCCACGTGACTTTTGGTGCTTCATCTCCTAGGGTTAGGTTTTTTGATGTCTAGAACTTTTGGCATTTCGTTTATTGTAAAAGGGCCTTCAAAGCCTCATTGTAATCATCTTCTTGTGAATGCGAGTAGTCGTCACATCTCTTCTCAGAGATACGCTGCCACCATTCTAGCGAGTCTTTCACTCTGTATTTTTACAGTCTCTGTACATTTATCTGATTAATAGAAATCATGTATTACTGTATATCTGTGTTTATGGTTACCTCTCTGATACATTTCTGTTATGTTATTGAATATCTGCAATATCTCTGTGCATTTCTTCATTATATCTCCGCTCTCATTTCGTGCCGAAAATAATCCGGATCATTCAAATTAATTAATTAATTAAAGAATGAATTTATTAATCATAATCCCCAAGGTTCTAAGATCGTGCAAGTACAAATTTAATTAATCCTAAGTCTAAGTTAGTGAGAGGACTAAAAACTAATTTTATAAATTAAATTAAGAGGGGATGAAATAAATCAATTGAAGAAATCAATGAAATAAAATAAATCTAAAGAGTGAGTTAATACACATTGTGTAAGTAATTACCAAATTTGAATTTCAGGTAAAATTGGAATAAAACGAAAGGAAAGGGTATGCATAGGAAGGAATCTAGAGTCTATTAAACAATAGTCTAACTAGGAGAAGTTTCTTGTTTTAACTCAACTTTGTTTTAGGCCTCAATCATTAATTGCAAATAAAGGGAATAAAGGAACAACTAGGAGTGATTTTAGGAACATTTTTAGGATGGATGAGGAAAATCGATTTTTATTAAATTAAAATGTGGATTTAATTGTGCAAATTGGTGGAAAGGGTGACAAGTGTAAAAAGAAGATTATTTTAAATTATTTTCATTGAAAATTAAATTAATTGTAAGTGTGGGAAAAATTATATAAAACAAATGGTTAAGTTGAGAGAGGGAGACAAATTATGAGTAAGGTTATGTTGCAGAAATTCTGACTGATTTTACTTGTGAGAGTTGGGATACCCTACTTGAGAGATAGTGGTGGCTCTACCTTGCGAGGTGATATAGGACCCGGAGGATTTTCGGTTGTGTGTGTGTGGCCCCTTCGCTCAGGGAGATAAGGGGGAATACAAGTACCCCTAGTGTTTTCTTGGAGGTATCAGTAAAGTCTTTACGATTAGCAAGCACGAGGCCGGAAGGGGCAAGTGTGAAAAAACATCTTCAAATTATTCATCTTCGGTTATGATAACTTGCGTTGAAGATTCTAAAATTTGAGTTATTCTTTTTAATGTGTACGTTTTTCTTTTATTATTATAAAATAAAAAATTCTTTAATTGGATAGAACTTCAGTTTAATTGGCAAGTCATTTGAAGGTTGGGTGAAAATTTTAGATATGATTAACTGCGTTATCAGATGCGTCTGGGTTTATATCTATGAAACTTATTGAATGTTGTCATGGACATGGCATCTCAATTGTTAATTTATGATTCTTGCGTTATGGTACCCCTAGGGTCTTAGCATCTCTTTGCACCTTACCACAACCCCGACCTGGTATTCTGATCAGATTCTGGTATTAAGGAAACCCCAATCTCTCCTTGTCATCTGCGATATCGTCCAGATGAAGGGTTTAAGTTCTACCATTATACCAGGGATAAAGGTCCTTGAATTTCAAATCATTGTTATTTGTCAAATTTGAGATTTACAATTAAATTGTGAAACATATAGAGTTGATATTTCAAGTTAATGTTGTTCGTCAAATTTAATGTTACAATTAAATTGTGAAAAGTTTTACATATTTCAGAGTTGTTTGATTACTAGTATGCTGAAATGTTGGCCTTATTGATCTGGAATGTTGACCTAGCACACAATTTATGCATCAAATTCCATCCATGTAAGCTTGTACGGATTTGAACTCTAAGGTATTTACTGAGCAGACACCATTTCTTATTACACGGTACCATGCAATACTGGAGTTTAATGCTCTGTAAAACCTTGTTGTCATCTCAAAATGTATTTGATAAGTGGAAAACGTTTTTGTCATCTCAAAATGTATTTGGTAAGTGAAAACAAAATTCACATGTCAACAGGTATAAGAATTTTCAATCTGTCAATTTGACGTTTAGCTCTATAAGTTATTCGTTATAAATTTCAATAGTTGTAGCCTCTACCAAGTACATACTACATAGCCTAGTCTGTAGCGCACTACACAGTCTAGCCCTCGATTTATTGTTTTCTTTTCTACCCGTCTCAACCTAGCACAGGAGGAGTATGGAAACTTCTCTGGAGATACTCATGAAAATTTACAACAAGTTGTTTATGCTGCACGAATTGCTCCTAATGCCTCTGCGGTTTTTAGCAAATCGCCTAGTGAATTCTCTCCTTTAACCTGTGCGTTTAGCAAGAGGTCTCTACGTTTGAGCTCACGATTTTTCCCAGCTTCACACCTGCTAACCTCTGTGTCTTCTCTACGTTTATGCTCACGATTTGCACAGCTTTGAGCTCACGATTTTTCCCAGATTCACACCTGCTAACCTCTGCGTCTTCTTTGCATTTATGCTCACGATTTGCAGAGCGTTTATGCTCAGGATTTTTCCCAACTTCACACGAACAAACCTCTGCGTCTTCTCTGCGTTTATTCTCATAATTTGCACAGGTTTATGCTCACGATTTTGCACAGATTTACACCTGCTAACCTCCGAAAACTGTAACTAAGGCAGTTCCTGTACTCTGATTCTGACCAACCACTCCTAATCCCAAGATTCAAGCTGTCTCACCCCGAACTAGTCGTTGTTACTTACAAATGTGACTTAAGCTTTTAATATAAAATATATTTTTCAAAATCATGTAGAAGTAATTATTGCGTGTCTAGACTATCATTATTTTAGTATTTTTCACTTGTAAATGTAAAACCGTTCATACAATCTTAATGGGATTCATCAATTGATTGAATGAGAATCATAATAGCATAGGAATTTGAATTATGATGTTTAGTATTTCTTATAAATAGGATTAAGATTATATAGAGGAATTAAGAGTAATATTTTCATGGTTCAATATTTATTGAGTCGGAGGGAGAATTATTAAGACTAGGAAGTAGATCATGGTGAGGAAGTATTAAACCCTTTAAGAGATTGTTAAGTCAACCAGAAATAGAAGGTATAGTATTGACTCCTACCCTATAGTCTAAGTAAATTAGGATTTGAGTTCCACAATAGTAGAGTGTTAAATTCAGGATAGATAATTTGGCCTTGTCTTGGGATAGGGCACATAAAACTAATGAAGGTTTCATGGGTGAAGATAAGGTTTTTGTATGCCCTTTAAAGAAATAATTTTCATAATATGTTGGGGTTGTGTGATACATATAAGAAAAATGTCAAAGATCACTTATGTACTTCCTTCCCCCCAAAAAGGAGATGTATGGCCATGCTACCTGAGAATAAGAATGTTTAATCTCTTAATTATTATCCTATGATCTATCCTCTTGATTACTCTTGGCTACTTGAAAGTTAGGTGTAGTGGAATATTTTGTCACGCGAAGAATAAACAAGGTTGATTTATTTTTGTTTCAGAAATTGGATTAGTCCTGCACCTTGGAAAGAATGTTGATTTATGTTTAATTAAGTATTTAGATCATGCACGCACCTGGAAAATAATGTTTATTATTGTTTAAATTCAGTAATTTGATTAATCATGCACCTTGAATAAATGGATGTTTGTTTGTGTCATAAAAGAAGATAAAGTTGATTACATTTTTTCCTTTAGAATGATGTTGACATATGATTGATTATGTAACTAAATTCTCCTGCGTCTTGTACTATAAAGTAGTTTTTTCATGCGCCATGAATAATGTTGATGTTTGGATGTTTGAGTGTTTAGACCTCTCTTGTGACACAAATAATATCGATGTAAGAATGAATGAGTATTTAAATTCTCTTGTGCCTTGAATAGTAATGATGTTGATTGATTGAGTTGTTGGTTTTAGACTTGATTGTGTTAGTGGGATTTAGACACCTCCTTGTTCCTCAGAATGGTCTCTAGCTCTAGGACCTTAAGTGGTCAAAATGAATCAGATGAATTCTGGGCTTGAGCATTTCTTATGTGTCTTGTAGGTCCTAACCTGGTAGGGTAGGTGGGTGGGTAGTCATTTTAATATTCAGTATCTGTTTGAGTGTTGTTTATAAATTGCTTTAAGTTGATTAAGGTTGGTTTTGATTGATGTCAACCCTTGAAGAAAGCCTAGTATCACAAAGGTTTGGGTAATGGATCCAAGTTTGTTTGATGTAAAGATGACTCATTATTGTCTTGTCATGGTTGATAAGAAGTATAGATGGATGAAATCCAAAGTATTCCCCTTATGGTGAAATCCCTCGCGGGAAGATGCTTTGTGGATTGAGTTATCATAGAAGTATGGTTACAAAACCCATGTTTAGTTGTGGAATAATGAGATGAAGGTTAGTGAATTTTTCAGTGAAACTATCCTAGATGTATAGCTCTTTTCATTCCATTTCCGGTGGTATGTGGAATGTAAAATAACTCCTCACGGTTAGAGAGTTATGGCCATGAGAAGTTGGAGAACCCAGGTTTGGGTAATGGACCCAAGTTTGTTTGATGGATAATGGTATGAGTTTTGATATATTTGTAGGTAATACTATTTTATATGGATGGTACATGTCATTCCATTTCCAGTGGTATGTGGAACGTCACATAACTCCTCACGGTTTGAGAGTTATGGCCTTACGAAGTTGGAGAACCTTTTTATGTCATCTAGAAGCCCCAAAAGGTCAAAGTAGTCAAAGTGGTTTAAGAGATTTTTGAAGTTAAATAATAAATTGAAGTGATGAGTGTATTATAATTCAATGTAAATAAAAAATAAAATATTTAAATTATAAATTTAATGGAGAAATTAGAAGTGGGTTAACACTAAAATAAGGAAAGTGAGCAAAGTGACCTAGAAGATGTTTTTAAGGAAGCTACTTGGAGAGTATAAATAAGAGGCAAGGCTCTCTAATTTTAATCGCACTTGAGCATATTGAATACCTATAGGTGTTTGAGGGAAAAAAAATATATCTAAGCCGAAATTCTAATGGAAGGTGAAGAAAATAATGTCGGAATTGAAGGAAGTATAAATTATTATGATGATGCTTTCTAAGGTATATTATTTATAGGTCACCTCACCATTTTCACAATAAAAAAATTTCTAGAATGATTCATACCGTGAAATTTCTATACCATTGAGGAAACATATCGAAGTATCCAGGGTAAACAATTTAGCTTGTGGTTCGTTGTAGTTTTTTAGTTACATTCCGTGGAAAATAGGTCTTGTGGCTAGTCCTGAAACTAGTCAAAAACAAGTGTTTTGGGTAAAAACATCATAACTTCTTCATAACATATCCAAATTTAGTAAGACCAAATGTTTTGGTTAGAGTACATTCTTTAGTATGTTGTGTAGAAATTTCATATCAATTCAACAAATATTCCATATGGGGAACTCTCTACAAGGTCTCTCTCTAGAATAAGCTAGAATTCAACAAGGTATGCCATTTTTTATATAAATCATTTTATGAGAGTTTACAAGTAGTCACAGCTGGAGGAATTGCATAAAACACACTTAAGAACATTGTGTATCAGTTTCATATATTTATTCATTACAAGTACAAAGTTATGATGATTTCAAGTTAGGGTTGTTGACTAATCCAAAACTAGTCATATGAGACTAAAGAAAAGTTTGATGAAGATGCTAGTATCTTGTTGTCAAAGTTCAAGAAGGTTTGCAAGTATGTGATCATATACACCAGGTCTATTACACAGTTACAAATCATATTTGGATGATGAAATTGATGAGGGGTTTTGGTTAAGGTACATGTTGTGTACATAATTGAGACAAGTAGTTGACGAGGTGGCACATACATGAGGTGTATAATTGTTGATGTTGGTGCATATTGATGAGTCATAGTTGATGAGTAGTTTACACATGATTTGTACATACTTGGTACATGGTTGGTTGCACTTGTGTATCATACAGGTTGATTACAAGTTGTTTGGTACAAGTTGGTGCATGGTTGATGCACTTATTTATGGTACAGGTTGATTACAGGTTGAGGTACAAGTCAATACATGGTTCAACTTTATTGGTACAGGTTTACAGAGATATATCTCATAGTGATAGTGTGACAGTGGTTCCATCATTCTAGTTCTACTTCAGGGTGGTTGGACGAGGCAAGGACAAGTGGTTGTAGCCACCTTCCGGTTGTAGTGGGAGAACATAGGGGGTCGTAGCCTCCTTCTGGTTGTAGCCAGAGAATTGGGGAGTTGGAGATTCCTTCAGGTTGTAGCATGAGAAACTAGGGGGTTGGAACCTCCTTAAAATTGCAGCTAGAAAACAAAGGAATTTGGTGCTTCCAATGAATGTAATTCTTCAAGACATATAAGAAAAAAAATTCTTTGGTTTTCTCCTGCTCCAGGTTTCCACATAAAGTATTAGTGTATTGTGTATGTGTATGATTGTTCATTTGTTCATTTCTCATTATTGGATGATAATTCTACATTTATATAACACTTGGATTATTTGGTTTAAATAGGATTATATTTTCTCTATTATTGATTCACCCCCCTCCCAGTAATCCAACAATTGGTACCAGAGAAGGTTCCTTCAGAAATCAGTTTAACCATTAAAAGGTAGATCATGGAGAGAAACAACTTATATAAAAATGGAATACCACAGTTTGATGAACAAAAGTATGCATTTTGGTGGATAAGGATGAAGACATATATAAAAGCACATGGATTTCAAGTTTGGCAACCAATTGTAGATGGATACACAACACGAGCAGTTCCACCAACAAATGACAAAGTAGTGAAACTTGATGAGAATAATTCCAAATCCAAAAATGCACTTTTGAATGGTCTCAGTGATATAGTATTCACCAAAGTTGCACATTGTAAATCATCTAAAGATATTTGGGACAAGCTTATAAATATTTATGAAAGAGATACAAAGGTCAGTTTGAACAACCAAAAATGAAGGAAGATGAAAATATTGCAGCCTACTTCTTACGAGTAGATGAAATAGTGAATGCAATCATAGGATTGGGAGAATAAATCAAAGAATTTGTAATTGATCAAAAGGTACTAAGATCTCTTCGTATGAGATTCAATCCTAAGATATGAGCACTAGATGAAAGATAAGATCAAAACTCAATAAGCATGGACAGACTGCATGGAATCTTCACAACATATGAAATGAAAAATGAACAGGAAAATCTAGATGTTAAAGAAGCAGCCTTCAAAGAATAAAAGAGATCAAAAGAAAAGAAACATCAACAATTAGAATATAGAAACAACAATGACATCTTAGAAGATGATGAAGAAGTGGCCAACTTCATCAAAATACTGAACAGGGGAACCAACGGTAGGTATAGAGGTAAGATTCTTTTAATTTTTTTTAATTGTGATCGTATTGGTCATTTTGATAACAAATGTCCTCATAAGAAAAAGAGAAATGATGAAGGTTACTCAAAATGCAAACACACATATAAAGGAAAAAGAACTACAAATAAAGTTTTCAAGAAAAGATTATGCACCAAATAAGACAAATCGTCATCAAATTAAGATGGAGTCAGTGACAGTGAGACAGGAAAAGTTCTATTCATGGTAGTAAAAGACTCTAACAAATAAGACTCCGAAGAAGAATATAAAGAAGTCGAAGAAGGATATGAAGAATTCAAAGAATAAATTGAAGAGGCAGAAGTTGACTATCGAGAATAATTATTGTGTGTCATATAAGTTATCAGAAGAGAAAAGAAGAAAAACAAGAAACTACAAGAAGAACTAGACAAGAAAAATGACACTCGATAACTAGAACAAATGATCACAAAATTGAAGGTTCAAATAGAATAAGATAAAAAAATTGAAGAAGCACTCAAAGAAAAGCTAGAAGAAAATGACAAGATCATTGGAAAGTTGGAACCAAAGATTGTCATACTAAGAAAGGATATTCAAAAGAAAAATATGCAGAATAGCTCAATTTTTTTGGATGACATTATCAATAGTCAAAAATATCATCTTGACAAGTCCAGACTTGGATACAATCAGTAAGAAAATGGATCAAGCTCCAAAACAACAGATAAAGAAACAAATCCAAAAAACTATGCCGAAACAATCAAAGGGGATATGAAGATATACAAGGAAGATTATAGGGACACTCCTCCACCGAGAAGATTCAAATTTCAGAATCAACAATAGACAGATAGGCCTCAAGAAGAAGAAGGATTCATAAGAGAACCTTTGCTCAGAATATCTTCAACTCCTAGGTATCAAACTATATTTTTTGGTTGATGTTATGCATGTAATAATTTTGGACATAAAGTTGTGAATTGTAGAGATAACAAAAGGAACAATAAAAACTTTGAGAGTCATACACAAACGGGTTATTCAATAAGACCTAGTGAAACACAAAGAAGAATTTACAACATGTTTGAATCTTTGAGCACTGAAATGGAATGTTACAAAAGTAAGAATTTTGGACATGTGGCCAAATATTGTAGAATGACATTTCCTCCTAAAGAACCTTAAAAGAATAACAAAATTCACAGATAGGAACCTCAGAAAACGACATGGATAATAAAGAAATATTAGTATAGCAATGAATAAAGCATAGTCGCTCTACAAGCTAAGTAGAAGAAAAACAGTTGGTATGTTGATAGTGGGTGTTCAAATCACATGACAGGTGATAGAGACAAATTTCTTACATTACGAAAGGAAAGAAATGGATCAGTCTCCTTCGGAAATGATAATTCATCCAAAATCATTGGAGACGACACAATCCGAATTGGGAACAAGAACGAAAAGACACAAAATGTTCTACTGTTAGAAAATATGAAACATAATGTTGTAAGTGTGAGTCAAATGTGTGACCAAGGTTATAAAGTTACTTTCGATTCACAAAAGAGTGAGATAAGAAGAGAAGGTTCAGGGAAATTGGTCACTACAGCTGCAAGAACTTCGAACAACATATATGTGTTAAGTGAAATTGGAAATGAAAAGTGTTGTCTGGGAAAGGAAGATGAAAGTTGGCTATGGCACAGAAGACTGGGTCACATTCATTTTGAAAACCTTTTCAAAGTCAGCAAAAAAAAAAAATTCAGAGAAATGCCCCAGATCACGAAACCAACCAACACTTTACGCAAGCATTGTCAACAAAGAAATTAATCAAAGACCAGGTTCAAATCAAAGGAATATTCAACAACAAGACCACTGTAAATTGTGCATACTGAACTAGTTGGACCAACTACAACAAAGGGCTTAAAAGATGAGAGATACTTTATGTTATTAGTTGATGATTATACAAGAGTGACTACAGTTTGTTTTATCAAGAAGAAGTCAAAAGATTTTGAAAGCTTCAAGATCTACAAGGAAATGGTTGAAAATGAGATGGATTCAATAATCAAATGATTGAGATCTGATAATGGAGGAGAGTTCACTTCAAATTAATTTATGGACTACTGCAACAGTCATGGAATAAAAAGACAATTCTCTGTTGCAAGGACACCTCAATAGAATGGAGTTGTTGAAAGAAAGGACATGACAGTACAGGAAATGACTCAAACAATGTTAATGGATTCCAAATTGACAGATATATTTTGGACACATGAAGTGCATACAAAAAATCACAGTCAAAACAGAGTAATGCTCAGAAACAATACTAATAAAACTCCCTACGAGATATCGAAAGGAAGACCAACAAATATGAAGCACTTCAAAGTTTTTGGAAGCAAATACTACATCAAAAGAGAAGATGGAAGAATGAGAAAGTTTGACTCTCATGTGGACAAAGGAGTACTTGTTGGTTACTTAAGTACAAGGAAAGCATACAAGTGTTACAATCTAAGATTGAACAAAGTTATGGAAAGCATCAACAATTGATGAAATAGGAAGACAAGAATCAAAGGGAGAAGAAAATAAATCAATGGAACAAATTTTTGAAGAAGAAACAGAAGATGAAGTAGAAAATGAAGCTTAAGAGAATCCGATAGAAACATAAGTGCAAGTTCAACAAGTATCTCGAGAGACACCTAGAAGATGAGTACAAAAGAATCATCATTCAGATCAGATTATTGGAAACAAAGATGCAAGAGTTGAGACTAGAAGAAAAAATTGTTCACTAGAAAAAACACACCTAACACTCTTATCTGCAATTGAACCAAACTATTTTGAAGAAGCCAACAAGGGTGAATTTTGGAATAAGACCATGAATGAAGAATTGGATCAAATAGAGAAAAATGACACTTGGGAACTAGTTCAAAGACCAAATAATAAGAATGTGATCAGCACAAAGTGCGTCTTCAAAAATAAATTGAATGAAGAGGGACAATTTACAAGGGACAAATCTATATTGCTATGTAAAGGATATGCATATATTGAAGGAATCAACTTTGAAGAGACATTTTCCCCAGTTGCAAGAATGGAATAAATCTGTTTTCTTTTAGATTATGCATGCTCCAAAAATATTAAAGTGTATCAAATGGACATAAAATCATCTTTTTTGAACAGGGAACTTGAAAAAGAAGTATACATTGAACAACCAGAAGGATTTCAGTTGTCAGAGAATGTAGATTAATTGTGTAAATTAAATAATGACTTGTATGGTATAAAATAGGCTCCTAGAGCAGAGTAATCTAGACTGGATAAGTATCTATAGTGCGCAGGGTTCAGAAAAGGAAGTGCAGACAACAACCTCTACATCAAGGTAAGTCAAGGTAATATTTTATTAGTTGAATTTTATGTTGCTGATATTATTTTTGGTAGTGATGATGACAGGTTAAGACAAACATTTGCAAAATATATGCAGAATGAATTCGAAATGTCGTTACTTGAAGAACTATCTTTCTTTCTAGGACTTCAGATATGTAAAAGAAACCAAAGAATTTTTATTTCTCAAACCAAGTATATCAGAGAAATGATAAAGAGGTTCGGAATGGAAGATTGAAAACCAGTTGCAAGTTGAGAAAATATGATAATTCGAAGTCTATAAATCAGAGGCAATACAAGTCAATGATTGACATCCTACTATATGTGACAACATCCAGACTAAATGTAATGCAGGAAGTTGGACAGGTGGCTTGATTTCAAGCAACACCAAAGGAATCACATGTATTAACAGTGAAGAGGATTTTCAAATATCTCAAAGGAACAAAAGAGTTTGGATTATGGTATCCAAAAGGAAAGGATTTATCACTTATTGCCTACACAGATGCAAATTGGGTAGGTTGTATTGATGACCAACGAAGCACCAGTGGAGCAACGTTCTACTTGGGTGAGTTCTTAGTATCATGGATAAGAAAGAAACAATAATCAATATATTTATCTATAGCCGAGGTAGAGTATATTGTAGCAATATCATGTTGTACATAGGTTCTTTGGATGAAACAAACTCTGACAGATATACAGGTTGAGTATGATCAACCCATTCCAATCTAATGTGATAATACAAGAAACATCAGTATCTCAAAGAACCCCATAATTCAATCCAAGATGAATCACTTTACAATCAAGTATCAATTTCTACGAGAGTTGGTTGCAGAAAAGAACATCAAAGTTGAGTATGTGGTCACAAAAGAACAAGTGGCAGACATCTTTACAAAACCACTTCCACGGGAAGCCTTTGAGTATCTTCACCAGAGACTTAGAGTTATTTATACTCCAAAGTGAATGATTTTGAATTCTTATATTATATGTCTTAGATGTACACGAGGAAGCACCATAAGAGGATAGTTCAGTAAGGGGGAGCAACCCCGGATGGAAAGATACATTTTCGATTGATGACAAAGGGGGAGAGATTTATCATATGTTGAGGAAAAAGGCATGATTCCAGGGGTAACAATGGTCATAGAGATGCAGAGGACAAAGGCACGGCTCCAGGGGGAGCAGGAGTGATATGAATTCAGTATTACATTAGAGTGTTGCCATCAATTCCAAAGGGGGAGATTGTTGATTAAGGTTGCTTGTCATTGATGTCGACCCTTGAAGAAAGCCCGATAACACAAAGGTTTGGGTAATGGACCCAAGTTTGTTTGATGTAAAGATGACTCATTATTGTCTTTTCATGGTTTATAAGAAGTACATATGGATGAAATCCAAAGTGGTCCCATTATGGCTAAATCCCTCATGGGAAGACGCTTTGTGGATTGAGTTATCATAGAAGTATGGTTAGAGAACCCCTGCTTATTTGTGGAATAATGAGATGAAGGTCAGTGAATTTTTCAATGAAACTATCATAGATGGATAGTTATTTTCATTCCATTTTCAGTGGTATGAGGAATGTCACATAACTCCTCACGGTTAGAGAGTTATGGCCATGAGAAGTTCGAGAACCCAGGTTTGGGTAATGGATCCAAGTTTGTTTGATGGATAATGGTATGAGTTTTGATATATTTTCAGTTAATATTATTCTATATGGATGGTACATGTCATTCCAGTTTTGGTGGTATGTGTAACATCACATAACTCCTCATGGTTTGAGCGTTATGGCCTTACGAGGTTGGGGGACCCTCTTATGTCATCTAAAATCCCCAAAAGGTCAAAGTAGTCAAAGTGGTTTAAGAGATTTTTGAAGTTAAATAATAAAGTGAAGTGATGAATTTACTATAATTCAAAGTGAATACAAAATAAATTATTTAAATACTAAATTTAATGGAGAAATTAGAAGTGGGTTAACCCTAAAATAAGGAAAGTTGGCAAAGTGACCTAGAAGATGTTTTTAAGGAAGCTACTTGGAGAGTATAAATAAGAGGAAAGGCTCTCTCATTTTAATAAAAATTGAGAATGTTGAATACTTATAGGTTTCTGAGGTAACCAAACTATATCTAAGCCGAATTTATGAGGGAAGGTGAAGAAAATAATGT
>ML780230.1:73593-89942 GCA_009831015.1 Picea engelmannii
TTTTACTAGTCGTAACAGAGGAATCGTTACATATGGTATCAGAGCAAGTTCAACGCCACGAATTGGGATCATTATTCCTTCCACTATATTAAACACTTGATTAATAATTTATCGCCAATAAAAATGAATTGTGTCCCTGCAAGTAATCATGGTTAGAGAAAACCATAGAGTCAGACAACGTGGTGCTAGGGGAGGAGGTGTGAGGCCTCTAGTAGCATCCACACTAGAGGGGTCTAACACCTAAGGAGAATATAAAGTCATTGGAGAAGAGAATATTTTTGTAGGGGATGTGGTTGGGTTGATGACGTCATTTCAGAGGATGTCATAGGCCTTGATTAACCAACTAGATAAAGATGAGGCCAGGATGCTTGTACACCCTGAGGGTCCACAATGCACTCTAGTCGATACTCGTAGCGTTCATAGAGCACTCGAGAAGGTCAAGTTTCCCAATTTTTTAGGTGCCATGGACGATACAATCGTCGAGGCATGGTTTCAGAATATGGTGATCTGATTTGCACTTCATGACTACACCTCCAACATGAAAGTCCACATTGCAATGTTCTAGCTGAAGGGGAGCGCTCTTCTATGGTGGAAGACACTCCTACCACAACTCAACATGGTCGTTGAAGAAATGTCATGAGAATTGTTCGAGGAATGGTTCTGAGAGAGGTATTTGTCAGAGGAATTCATTGAGAGCCATCTTAATGAGTTCAACGCCTTGCGACCGGGTGGTTGTGTTGATGAATGCAACTATGTGAGACATTCTCCATCTTACAAACCTGTGAGGTGTGGATCATTGCAGCTATGTGAGTGTTTCTCTCAACTTACAAACTTGAGAGAAATATTCTAAGAAGGGTACATGGTTCCTACCTGAGACATAGATAGGAAGGTAGAGATGACCTCCTCCATTTAGAGAGTTGAGAATAACTCCAGATGATTATCTAGTGGAAAAGGCAATCTGTTGAGTTGGATGTGCCTGTGGATGAGCATAATATGAACGTATGAAATCCCAAAGTGTTGGGTGCATCCTCATGTGAGTAGAAATGAAGATGATGTATTAGCCTCCTATGAGCAACAGAGTTCACAAGAAGACTCTAGATGATTCTCCTGTGTGAGGAAGTGATAAAGAATATCTGTAGAGTGGACGTGCATGTCAATGAGCACAAGTGAACGTGTAAATATCTAGTTCTTCTGTGTAATGCAGTGGACCAGAGATATGACATCCATATGGATGTGCCCCTAGTGGATGAGCACTAGTGAGTGTATCCGATCCTTTGCTATATGTTGTTCAAGATTCATACCTTCATGTAACCCTAACTGTCATGTAAAGGGTACAGGTCGGCCCTACCTTAATGTGATTAATAATAAATGTAAAGGATAATTAATCTAGATAATAATAATAATAATAATTATTATTATTATTATTATTATTATTATATTGTGACTTAAGAGAAGTCGGCCCTATTGAGCCAATAAACACTTTTTTTGATAGGACAAGTCTAATATAAGTAAAGGAATATTTCCCATTGTGGAAATAGATATTTCAAGTGAGTTTGGAAATTTCAGCAAGTACATTTACTTGGGAGAAGTGTGCATCTCTCTTGGGCACTAGTATTCTAGGGTTTGAGAACCCTCTTGTGTGCTAGGCCGTTCTTGGTGGTGAAGGTATTTCTCTTGAAGAATATAGCAAAGGATTTGGATGGATTTTTTTCCCTTGTTGAGAATGGTTTCCAAGGATACTTCTTGTGTTCTTGTGCATGGTGTTTCTTCTTGTGATCTTGGTTGCTGCAACATTCTTGTTTATGGTTAAGACAAATGAAAATTTAAATAAACTACATGCTTAACCTATCATATTGAAAAATCAATAGGTCGTAAGGTGCCTGAGAATGAGGCCTGATTCATGGAGCTGCTTAGGTATGCTCCACATGTGAACACCGAGAATCTCAAGGTCAACAAGTTTGTGTTCGACCTTAATGTTATTATTTGTGTGAAAGTGAGGATCTTAATGCATTAAATGTTGCACGATGCAATCTAGAAGGCCCTCATAGCTGAGGAAGAGCTTATCAGTGGGGGTTAGGGAAAGACTCTTGCGAGACCGATGGAATAGGTGACATCTATCGTATACTAGAATGAGACACCAGCTAGACATTCTGATGCAGGAGTATCTCTCCACATCATCCAGTCGGCCAACCAGCCACGTCAGCGAATTCAAATCGCGTGATGAAGAGAGGCACAGTCCTCATTTAAAATTTTAATGTAAATTAAATGTTTAGGTTGTTGAGCCATATAGTCGTGCCTTTGTGCAAGCATTAGAGTAGATCGGCCTTAAATGTTTGTAAGGCTGAGATCTAGATCCGATTTGTGGACTAGACAAGCCATTCAATGTAATTGAATAGGGTAGGTAGATTAGAGGGAAGAGCTCGGAGAGCCCCTCAGGTAAAAAGGGATTTAGTATATCATTTTGTAAGAGTGAGCTAGCGAGGATAGAAGAGAGTCTGTGAGAGAGAGTAGAAGAGAGGAGCTGAGCCCTGGTTACAGGTCGTGCTCGGGAACACCTTGTAAAATACAGGCGTTTTCCATATTTAATATAAATAGTAGTTTTTCCTTCACCTTTCATGTGTTGAATGAATGTTTGTGAGTGTTCTTTATATGATGTGAACGTATGTTGTGGATGTATACTGTAGGTTTGCACTTGCAGGAGTGTGTTTGATTTTCAGGGTTGGAAGTCTTTGAGTCTTCACACCGGGAGGGTGTGACAAAACGCTGAGGGTTCTGATAGTTGTGCACATAAGGTGCATTACTAAATTCTGCGGATTCAGACAAAGACGTGTTGCGGGCACAAGAACTGGAATCAAAAACTTAGAAAATACCTGTGAGACAAGGTTGTGTAGGAGAGACACAGTTGCCGATAGAATCTCTTAGGAGTTCTGTGAAGCTCTACCAGGTGGGCATTGAGCCATTACAAGGAGTGCACCAAAGGAATAACTCTACCGAGAGTTCACTAAAGAAAGAGAATCACTAAGGATTCTGAGAGCTCTGCCAGGAGGGCATTGAGCAGGGGAATAAGGTGCATAGGAGAGGACAAAACTGTTGGACGTTCTGTAAGAAGATACTCTACGAGGTGGGCATCGAGTAGATGCGCAGATAGGCACATGAGAACAAAACTCTTTGAGTTCTTCAAATTGAGGAAGAATCTAAGGAGAAGGACCTTCCACAGGGTTTTTGAACACCCTGAAAGTCTCAACAAGAGGTTGCTTGAGGGAAGGATAGCTAGGAGAGCACCCAAATTCTCCATCTGAGGGAGAAAGGAAAAAATGACAAGTTTTCCTTAGAGGTCGAAGCTATAGGAAATCTTAGTGCAGATAGCACCCTTGTGTGCATATGCATACTCTATAGAGGCGCAGGAGTTGAAGAATCATTGAAGGATTCGAAAAGAAGGATAATCTCAGGAGGTATAGGACCTTTGAGTAATTTCCAAGGAGAAGCACAAGAATCTTGTCCCGTGGAGTGTTTAGAAAGCATTGCAAGTTTGTGTGCGGGTGGACATGTTTTCACAGAGGAATACTTGGTTCATTTCATAGAGATCATCAAGAAAGACGGACGGTCGAAATTCTCCGAGGAGAATTCACGAATTTCCATGAGCCGTCAGAACTCACAGAGGAGCAGAGTGGTTACGACGAAAGCATCGAGAGGTTCGAAGCTCAAGAGGGGTAGGACAGTAGATCCGAGCCATAAGGGTCATCGGATTTACTCATGGATTTCCATATTGGTGTTTCGTGGGTTGAAGTCCCATAAACCTTACAATGGGAATCACGAAATCATGAAATGCGATATGCAGAAAGTTAAGTGGATTTGTGTGGGGTCGTAGTAGCCAACTAGGTGGACAGGTGGCACGCTGTTTCGGGGTTTTGTGGGGCGAAGTTCTGAAACCTTTGCATTAGGATTCACAATACCGCGAAGTCTGAAATTCCGATTAGGTGAAGAAGCATTGAAAACTCAAACTCCTGTGTGTATCGGAGTTTCGGCATATCGCGATTCGGGAGTCGGGAAGACAAGTTCCTCGACATCGCGATCGCCAAAATCGTGATAGGGAAAATACCGAAAGGGAAAAAGGAAAAAGTCAGCGTTGACTGTTTCGGGATTCGGGGATTCGAGAGACCAACGCTCGACCATCAGATTCGCGAAGGTATGAAGTCCGATATCCCAAGTGTAAAGAGGGGATCCTGTGAGAGTTTGTTGTGGGTGCAGATTTCCCGATAGGGAAATAGAGGAGCGTTTAAAGTTCTTTGGGCCAGTGAGAAAAGAAAGATCCTGTGCTGGCGCAGACCTTTCGACCAGTGGGTTGTGAAGAGAGCGTGAATCGGAATCACATTCATCAAGTATCGTGGTACTCTAAGAGGATCCACGTTCACGACACTATGGCAACCGAATCCTTAGCAACAGACTCCCTACAGAGGACCACAACACCAGCAACAACGTCCTCTGTAGCAAAAGTAGTTTAGGCCTATTGAACAGAATAGACCAGGGTTTTAGGGAAYAGGAGTACCGAACCAAAGATCGAATGCTCGACATGTGGAGAGTCACATTACCAATGTGACTGTCTSGTTGATAGGGCCATAGAAGTCAGGTCATACACACACTACAGTTGGAGACTTGGGCAAGGCCCACCGGATTCATGCAACGGTGAATAACCACTAGGCTAAGCACCATTCTAGTGTGCTCGAGACATCAGGTACAATTTATAACTATACCTTTAGTGTCTTGATAGATATCAGTGCTATAGAGAGATTTATTTTTGGTGGAACGCTAAAAAGAATTAAGGTAAAAGAAATCGAACAGGACGAGTTTATCTACATGGAAATGTCTTCGGGTGCCAAAAAAAATGTTGTAGGAAAGGTTATAGACCATAGCCTTAACCTGGGATATTTTGTAAGGAAGGCCAACATGTACGTCATGATATTAGGATATTATGATGTCATTATCGGTATGGATTGGTTGGAATCGCATGATGCGATACTCAAAGGTAAGACGAAAAAATTGAGTTGGATAGATGATGAGGGACAAAGATGAGTGATTGTAGGGAGAAACCAAGGAGTTTCCTTAAGGTTCACTTCTTCCTTACATCTACGGAAGAGCATCCACAAAAGATGCAAGATATATGCAACCTTAGCACTGAACGACAAGGGTGTCGCAGAAGGATTAGAAAACCTTTTGGTAATAGAAGAGTTTGTAGATGTGTTCTCAAAAGAGTTACGAGGTTTTCCACCCAAAAGAGAGTTGGAATTTACCATCGACTTAAAACCTAGAACTGAACCAATAGCAAGAACGTCTTATCGGACGTTGACCTTGAGTTACCGGAGTTGAAAATGAAACTAAAAGAGTTGTTGGACCTGGGACTTATACATCCAAGTGTGTCACCTTGGGGTGCACCTACTATTTTCATATGGAAGAAGGATGGGTCATGGAGACTCTATATTGACTATTGTCAATTGAACAAGGCAATGATCAAGAACTAGTATCTATTGCCAAGAAGAGACAATTTGTTTGACCAAATGAAGGGAACAACTATGTTTTCAAATATCGACATGAGATCAGGATATCGCCAATTACAGATCAAAGAGGAAGACATTCCTAAGACCACATTCAATATGAGGTTCGGGCATTACAAGTTTAGCGTTTTACCATTTGGACTAACAAACGCCCCAGGGGTATTCATGAACTTGATTTGTGGGGTGTTCCACAAATACTTCAACAAGTTTGCAATTATTATTTGATGACATATTAATATATTATCAGATGGCGAAAGAACATGACGAACATTTGTGCTTGGTACTATAGTATTTATGAGAAAACAAACTATACGATAAACTGTTAAAATGATATTTTTATCAATCGAGGATTCATTACTTAGGGAATCCTATCTCTGGAGAAGGCATCATTGTAGATCCAATGAAGGTAGAAGCTATTATGGAATTTCCTACACTGACAAATGTACTAGAAGTATGTAGCTTCATCGGTTTAACAGGATATTACCGATCATTCTTCGAAGGTTTTTCGAAAATAACACATCCGATCATGGAATTTCATCAGAAAAACAAGAAGATTTTATGGAACCAAAAATACGTGGAAGAATTTCAAGGACTCAAGGAGTTGTTCATGATAGCACTGATACTAAAATTACCCTACATGGAGAAGGAATTTTTGTTATGCACATACACATCCAAGGAAGGCTTAGGCAGAGTCTTGATGAAAGACGGTCGAGTGATCGCTTACATCTCAAGGAAATTAGGAAAGAATGAGGAGAACTACGCAATGAGTGATTTGGAATTATTGGCCATTGTGCATGCCCTGCGAGTGTGGAGACACTAATTGATTGGACTAAAATTTGAACTAAAGACATATCACTGTGGTTTGTAGCACACTTTCACACAAAGTGACTTGAGTGCACAACAAAGGTGTTGGTCAGAAATTCTTAGGGGGTATGATTTTAAGGTTACCTACATATAAGGAACAATGAATAGAGTAAAAGATGCATTGACTCAGACACCACATATTTTTGGTGATTCCTCTTCAGACGAATCTTCGAGAAAACATTATAACTATACAATGTGATGATGACTAGTATAAAGAGGTTAAGGAAAATATCAGACATGACACCATGTTGGTACCTAGGTTTGAAGGATATCCATTGGAAAATGATAGATTGATGAGGTATAATAACCAGACTTAAGTACCTCCTAAAAACGATTTGAGAAGTTTGATCTTAAGTGAAGCTCATAGAGAAGTGTACATGGCTCATCCTGGAGTCGCGAAGATGAGCGCGGGCCTTAACCCCTTATTCTTCTGGAAATGAATGAAGGTGGACATAGTTATCAACGTGATGAGGTGTCTATAATTTTAGCAAGTGAAGGTTGAACATAGACATCTGGCAAGATTACTACAACCACACACTATTCCAAAATTGAAATGGGAGATCATTTCAATGGATTTTATTATGGGATTTTCACTAATGACAAGGAGGCACGAATCGATTTTTGTGGTAGTTGACACTCTGACGAAGAGTGCAAATTTTATTCCTGTGCATATGATATATCAGGTGCCAGACATAGCTAAATTTTTTATTAGCGATATTGTGAGATTGTATGGCGTGCATAAAAGAATCATATCCGATAGAGGATCGATGTTTACAAGACAATTTTGGACTAGTTTCGAAGATGCCTTGGGAACCCAACTTAACTTTAGTACAACTTATCACCCTGAGAGATAGGGCAGACAGAAAGAACGAAGCAAATTCTGGAAGATATGTTGCATATGTATGTGATGGACCAACAAAAGAGTTTGGAAGAGTTCTTGCCACTAATAGAGTTCCCATACAACAACAACTATCAAAGAACCATTAAGATGTCACTGTTTGAGATTGTTTATGGGAAGCCGTGTCGGACGCCTTTGATCTTGGATCGACTTGAGGATTGGGTCATGCTAGGAAAAAAGACGATCAAAGAAATGAAAGAACAAATGCAAACTATAAGACAAAGGATTAAAGAAGCACAAGATCAACATAAGAGTTATGTCGATGCGCATTGCGTTGATCGTAATTATGAAGTTGGCGACCGAGTTTTCTAGTGGGTGAAACCACACAGGAGCTCAGTTAAGTTTAGGAAGGGTTCTAAACTCTCTCCTAAGTGTATGGGACCTTTCGAAGTGGTGGACAAAAAAGGTCCCATGGTCTTTCGACTATCATTTCCTGATTCTTTGAGGTGTATGCACGATGTTTTTCATGTATCTATTTTGAGACATTATGTTAGTGATCCTACACATGTGATTGACATGAGTTCCTTGCAAGTGTCGGATGACGCTGCACTCATGGAGGAGCCAATCTACATTCAAGACCATCACATTCGACAACTATGGTGTCGAACAGTCGATCAGGTCAAGGACGAGTGGAAAATTTATAGTTCGCACTCACCTACCTGGGAGGACGCATACGATATGTGCCAACAATTTCCATATTCATTTCATAGTTAGACGTATAGATCTTTTCAGATGATTTATTTACTTCATTTTATATAGTATACAACTTTGGAATGAATTTTAAAACAAGAGGGGGTGTATGTAACATCCCACTCTTGAGAGCACATGATATTGACTTATTCATTTATAGTATATGGTTATTTGTTTCGCTTATGGATTTTGTGATGATGTTGATGGATTATTATGTTCTGTTATTTCATATCTATGTATTGACATATGTTATTGACGAGTTTCCCCTGAGTGTGCAAGTCAATTGGTAGATTAAGGATGTCGATGGCATCAATGGACCTCATTGGACTTTAGATTGAGTCATAGAATCGATTGTATTGGTTTGAGTATTTCATTTATGCATATGTGACATATGATTGATTATATTATGATGTTGTTTATGGATCTTTGACAATGTTTCATTGATCGATGTAGGCTGACAATTGCTTCCTAATCTGACTCACATAAGGAGTACAGAGCTATGCACAACAACCAGATATTGAGGGAGAGGTGTGGCAACATCCCTGTCACAACCTACTAGCACTCTTGTCGTGGCTTGAATTATAGGCTAATGATTACCTAGTTCGAGAGATCCATGATGCCACGAGGGCAGACTGAGAAGTTGTTGATGAAAATTTCTGAGGGGCACACAATAAGGCAAGGTCCTTATTCCTTAGAACCTCTTAGTCTCTCACAAGGTCACCTGAATGGAGTGTTGACTCCATGGGTTGGACAACTACAAAAATCAGTCAAAGGTGAGTGGAACCCTTGGAGAACGGAGTGTGCCTTAAAGGGCACATCATGGAAAAAAAATTGAATCAAAGGCGAGTGACACCCTTGGAGCACGGAGTGTGTCTTGAAGGGCACGTCGTGGAATTTTAAAAATAAAATGATGAGTCAAAGAATCTAGGTGGCCTAGAAATGTTTGAGCGAAGGTTAAACCTTGTAAAATCTTCAACACTTTCCAATTAATTGTTTAATTAAAGAATGAATTTATTAATCATAATCCCTAAGGTTCTAAGCTCGTGAAAATAAAAATTTAACTATGCCTAAGTCTAAGTTTGTGAGAAGACTAAAACTAATTTTATAAAATAAATAATGAGGGGATGAAATAAATCAATTTAAGAAATCATTGAAAATAAAATAAATCTAAAAAGTGAGTTAATACACATTGTGCAAGTAATTACCAAATTGGAATTTATGGTAAAATTTGAATAAAGCTAAAGGAAAGGGTATGCATAGAAATAAATCTAGATTATAGTTAACAATAGTCTAATTAGAAAAAGTTTCATGTTTTAACTCAACTCCGTTTTAGAAAGGCATGAATCATTAATTGGAAATAAAAGGAAAAAATGGACAACTAGGAGTGATTTTAGGAACAATTTTAGGATGGGTGAGGGAAATTGTCTTTTATTAAATTAAAATGTGGATTTAATTGTGCAAATTGGGGGAAAGGGGGAAAGGCTGACAAGTGTAAGGGGGAGATAATTCTGGGAAAAAATCTATAAAACAAATGGTTGAGTTGAGAGAGGGAGAGACTGGCTATGAGTAAGGTTATGCCATGAAAATTCTGACAGGTTTTACTTGTGAGAGTTGGGATACCTAGCTTGAGAAAGAGAGTGGTCGATCTACCTTACGAGGTGAGCTAGGAGCTAGAGTATTTCCAGTTGTTTGTGTGTGTGACCCCTTTGCGGCTCGGGGGGCTAAGGGGGAAGAAGATTACCTCTGGTGTTTGTTGGGAGGTACTACGGAAGTCTCTACAGTTAACAAGCGGGAGGCAGAAAGAAGCTCAAGTGCAGAAGAGAATTTTCAAATTCTCTATCTTCGGTTACGGTAACTTGAGTTGAAGATTGCAACATTTGTGTTATGCTTTTTAATGTTTACTATTTTCTTTTATTATTATAAAAAACAAAATCGTAATTGGGTGGAACTTCAATTTAACTGGCAAGTCATTTGAAGGTTGGGTGAAAATTTTAGACATGATTAACTGCGTTATCAGTAGCATCTGGGAATATATCTATGAAACTTATCGAATGTTGTCATGGACATGGTACCTCAATACTTAATTTATGATTCTTGTGTTATGGTACCCCTAGGGTCTTAACATCTCTTTGCGCCTTACCACAACCACCACCTGGTATTCCGATCAAGTTCTGGTATTAAGAAAACCCCAGCCTCTCCTTGTCATCTACGATATCGTCCAAATGAAGGGTTTAAGTTCTGCCATTATGCCCATGGAATTTCAAATCAATGTTATTTGTCAAATTTGAGATTTACAATTAAATTGAGAAACATATAGAGTTAAGATTTCAAATTAATGTTGTTCGTCAAATTTGATATCTACAAATAAATTGTGAAAAGTTTTACATATTTTAGAGTTGTTTGATTACTAGTATGCTGAAATGTTGGCCTTATTTGATCTGGAATGTTGACCTAACACACAATTTATCCATCAAATTCCATATATGTTAGCTTGTACGGATTTGAACTACAGGGTATTTACTGAGCATACATCATTTCTTATTACACAGTACCATGCAAGACTAGAGTTTAATGTTCTGTAAAACGTTGTTGTCATCTCAAAATGTATTTGGTAAGTGGAAAACGTTTTTGTCATCTCAAAATGTATTGGGTAAGTGAAAACGAAATTGACATGTCAACAGGTATAAGAATTTTCAATCGGTACCAAGTACATACTACACAGTCTAGTCCGTAATGCAGTACACACTCTACCCTCGATTTACTGTTTTCTTTTCTACCCGTCTCAACCTAGCACAGGAGGAGTATGGAAACTTATCTGGAGCTACTCATGCAAATTTGCAACAAGTTGTTTATGCTCCACGAATTGCTCCTAATACCTCTGTGTTTTTCAGCAGATCGCCCAGCGAATTCTCTCCTTTAACCTGTGCATTTAGGAAGATGTCTTTGCGTTTAAGCTCACGATTCTTCCCAGCGTCACATCTGCTAACCTCTGTGTCTTCGCTGCGCTTATGCTCACGTTTTGCACAGCTTTGAGCTCACGATTTTGCCCAGCTTCACACGTGCTAACCTCTCCGTCTTCTCAGCGTTTATTCTCACGATTTGCACCATAAATATGCTCACGATGTTTCGCCTGCTAACCTCTGCGTCTTCTCTGCGTTTATGCTCACTATTTGCACAGCTTTATGCTCACGATTTTTCATAGCTTTGCACCTGCTAACCTCCGAAAACTGTAACTAAGGAAGTGCCTGTACTCTGATCCTGAGCGGCCATGCCTAATCCCAAGCTTCGAGTTGTTTCAGTGTGAACTATTCATTGTTCCTTACAAATGTGAATTAAGTTTTTAATATAAAAGATATTTTTCAAAATCATGTGGAAGTAATTACTACGTGGCTAGACTATCATTATTTTTGTATTTTTCATTTGTAAATGTAAAACCATTCATAGGATCTTAATGGGATTCATCAATTGATTGAATGAGAATCGTAATAGCATAGGAATTTGAATTATGATGTTTCTTATTTCTTAGAAATAGGATTAAGATTATGTAGAGGAATTAAGAGTAATATTTTCATGGTTCAATAATTATTGAGTAGGAGGGAGAATTATTAAGACTAGGAAGTAGAAGATGGTGAGGAAGTATTATACCCTTTAAAATATCGTTAAGTCAACCAAAAATAGAAGGTATAGTATTGACTCCTCCGCTATAGTCTAAGTAAATTAGGATTTGAGTTCCACAACAGTAGAGTGTTAAATTCATGATCGATAATCTGGCCTTGCCTTGGGATAGGTCACATAAAACTAATGAGGGTTTCATGGGTGCAGATAAGGTTTTTTTAATGCCCTTTAGCAAAGGAATTTGCATAATATGTTTGGGTTGTGTGATACATATAAGAAAAATGTCAAAGCTCACTTATGTAGTTCCTTCCCTAAAATAAGGAGATGTATATCCACGCTACCTGAGAATAAGAATGTTTAAGCTCTTGATTATTATCCTATGATCTGTCCTCTTGATAAATCACACTATTGGCTACTTCAAAGTTAAGTGTAGTGGAATATCTTGTCGTGCCAAGACTAAATAAGGTTGATTTATTTTTAATTTAGAAATTGGATTAGTCGCACGCCTTGAATGTTTGCTTGCTCCATGAAAGAAGATAAACTTGATTAAATTTGCGCTTTTAGAAATAATGTTGACATATGATTGATTAGGTAAATATATTCTCTTGTGCCTTGTACTACAAGGTATATTTTTCATGAGCCATGAATAATGTTGATGTTTGGTTGTTTGAGAGTTTAGAATTTTCTTGCGACATGAATAATATCGATGTAAGAATGATTGAATATTTAAATTCTCTTCTGCCCTGAATAGTAATGATGTTGATTGATTGAGTTGTTGGTTTTAGACTTGATTGTGTTAGTGGGATTTAGACACCTCCTTGTTCGTCAAAATAGTCGCCTGCCCTGAGACCTTAAGTGGTCAAAATCAATTGGATGAATCCTAGGTTTGAGCGTTTCTTATGTGTTCTGGAAGTCCTAACCTTGCATGGTAGGTTGGGAGGGTAGTCATTTTAATAATCAATATCTCGTTGATCATTGTTTATAAAAAAATTTAAGTTGATTGTGATGTGTTGTTTTTGTTTCTATGTCGTCATTGTTTATGTTGATGCCTTGGTTGCGTCGTTATTGATTACAATGAATAGTAGTTGGTAACTCTTTTACTTATGATTTCGTATACTATACGTTGCTATGAATTTTGTTGTTGATGTTAATTTCCTAATGCCTTAAAGAAAATTACCTTTTGTGCTTCGCTTTACTAGTCATAACGGAGGGGTCGTTACAAGGAAATTAATTTTTTAATTAAAATAAAATTTGAAATTACTTGTGCAACTTTGGGAAAGTGTGACAAGTGTGAGGGTGAATAATCTTAATTTATTTAATTAAAAAGTTAATTAATTGTGCATGTGGACATGTGTTTGTGAGGAAATTTTTATAAAACAAATCATGTAGATAGGAAAGGGATCAACATTTTTTATTGGTAAAGTTATGCTACCAAAATATTTTTGGGACTGTGTCTTACTTGTGAGAGTTGGGAGACCAAGTTTGAGGATAGAGTGGTAGCTCTCCCTCAGGAGGAAAACTTGGAGCTATTATAATTTTGTTTTTTGTGCTTGGCCCCTTTGCGGATCAAGGGGATAAGGGCAAAGAAGAGTACCCTTAGCAATGGTTGGAAGGTACTGATGAAGTCTCTGTGATTAGAAAACAAGAGAAAGGAAGGAGCGCCAATTGTTGAAGAACATCTTTGAATTCTTCTCCATCGGTTATGGTATTCTTATTTGATATTGTATTTGTAATAAGTTTAAATTGTATATATGGTTTCGAAATTTGTCGTAAGTTGTAATGAATTTCTAATATGGAATTGAAAAGTTGCTTATAAGTTTGTGAATTTTTGGTAATTTTGTAAATAATGCTTAAGGTGTTTACAATATATCTGCAATCTGCTTGGACCTGATGTTTGCATACCATATTTTTGTTGTTATTATTTAGCCTTGTTATAAAGGATCTGAATTTTAAACATTCCTTACCTGCCTATGCTAGTGAATAAATTGTAGTTGTGTTGTTTATTGGAATTGGTTCATGGTGTACAGATTAAATCGCAGTCTTGCTATAAATTGTGAATACATTGGAAATAATATGAAATCATTGGTTTTGTGGGCGAATTCTCTGGATATGGAGTTTTTAATTGTTGAATATTTTATTTGCTTCCAGCCGTACTTAAAATGTGTTACCTTCATGGACACTGCCTTGATGTTGGTGTACCAGAAATTTAATTCTAGTAGATTAATAAACCAACTACCCACGAAGTCGTAGTGCATAGATTCTTGTGGAAACCTGATGATGGAGTTCGTTGATCCATCTTTGTTTTCTTTAAGGATTTGACTGGATTTGATTACTTTTAATTGGCTACCTATCAGTGAAAAGCAATCCTATTCTGCGTTTTCGTTTTAGTCATTTTTTGAATTTTGTGGCAACTGTAAATAGAAGTTTTCGGTAGAATATTCTTACAGAAATGTGTGCAATAGAGAGTTTGAGCTCGACTCTAGCTTGCAAGGTACCTATCACTAATATTTCGGTACCGTGAACGCTTCCTGTCTTTTTTGAAGTCTTTTTGTATTGCTGATCTCTGTGTAATGTTGTTGATTGTTAGCATATTCATATAAAGCCTCAACCACGATATCTCTCGTGAGTGAGGGAACATCTAGGCTTAGCCCCTTCTGTCATAATAAAATTGATTCCTAGTGCATTATTGGATGGTGCGAAAATATGATCTTTTGTTATCATATATGGGGTTTAATCAAATCTCCTGACGCATGGAAATTAAAAAGGAACGGTCAAACCGCATTTGGGGTGGATACAATTGTGGGATCTCCCTGTTGTCGCTGGAGTCATTATGTCGGTGAGTGAGAATTTAATCAAAGATACGATTTTGAATGAGATTTACATGGGATCTCCCTTGGCACCTTGTGTATCGACAGTGCCTTGTAGAGATGAATGTCTTGCTATAGTTGGGCCTTGTAGAGATGAATGCCTTGCGATAGTTAAGCAATTCAGTTGTTTATTATGCAGTTTGTAATTGATTGGAGATTTCCCTGTGTAAAGAATATGGAACCTTGAGCACGTCCTTTTTATTTAGAAGTAAATTATGATTTGTTGAGCTATGTTTTTTGTTGTTGTTTTGTTGAGTGTCAATCTTGTTTTTCCCTTTGCCACGAGATTGTCTGGGAGTAAGGATGCATTTGCTTAGGCCCTTCTGTATTTAAAATTGAATACCAAGTTTTGTAATGGTTGATGTTGTTGGGATTTGGTGACAACAAATTCCTCAAAGGATGGATTTGGATCCTCTTATTCTGCGTTAGTTACAACTTAATAGACCAAGTTAGAATATGGATAGGGATTGCATTTAATAATCAGTTTCTTGTGTGAATGTATAAATTCATGTAAGTCAGTCGAGGTAGAACGACTGAGTGAGAAAGACAGAGTGAGAACTTGTTAGTCTGTTGTAATCTCCATGATCTGAATAAGAAGACAAACAATGCCTATGCTTGGTGTACGTAACCCAACTCTTGGGTGAACCAGGTGAAATCCATGTGTTTCTTATCTGTGTGATTGTTAATTATCATATGTGAATTGTGTTTTTCGAATTTGCAATTTTAACAAGTGGTATCAGAGCTTCTGCATTGAAGATATGTGGTGCAAGAAGGTTAATTGAGTCGGTGTCATAGGAGGAAATTGAGTAGAAATTCATCGATGCTCCCCAGACAGTGTTAGAGGTGCACCGACGCACTCACACTTATGAAATTTTCAATTTTGTGTATCACGCACACCCGTATCATACACCATAGAACATCGACGATCCCCATCAACACTCAAGGAGTGCTAGTGCTACCCCATGAACCTTAAGGGAGCATTGATAATCAAAGTAGCGCTCCCCCACCCATAATGAAGGAGCGTCGATCTCCTTTTTTAAAACATTCGTATGATTTTTCAAGAAGAAAAATTTAAGGTATGGTTTTGTTTTTTATGAAAGTGGAAAGGGAGGATAAAATATAGTATTTTAAAAGAATACTTTTATGTGAGGTGGATCACGTGGATGTTATGTAAATTAAAGTGGATATAAAAAGTTTTATGAAATATAATTGTTTTATTATTTTAAACCTTTTGGGGTTATTATTTAACCTTATTTATTAAGGATTCACATTTAATCTTATTGATTACTTCTCCACATTTAAAAGGATTTTTTATAAGCAGTGGGTCTAAGATGCAGAGTTTGAAGTTTGAAGTTGAAAAGTTCAGTGGTAAAAACAACTTTGAGCTCTGGAAGCTCAAGATGCAGTATTTTCTTGTACAACAATGGTTGCAAAAAGCACTGGCAGGCAAGTCAAAGAAACCAATAGCCATGACAAATGAGAAATGGGAAGATTTGGATGCAAAATCTCTTATTATCATTCGTTTATGTTTGGTGGATGATGTTCTATTTAATATCGTAGGAGAGGATACAACATCCATCTTATGGAGCAAGTTGGAAAGTCTATATATGACAAAGTCCTTGACGAGCATCATCTACTTGACAAGACAATTATATAGTTTGTGGATGAAAGAAGGTACAAAAATTGTTGACCATCTAAATACCTTCAATACTCTTATAGTTCAATTGACTAGTATGGAAGTTAAATTCAAAGATGAAGATAAGGATTTTACACTACTGTGTTCATTGCCTGAGTCTTGGGATAATATAGTCACCTCTATTAGCTTTAGGTTAACAGATGTTATAGATTATGACTTTGTTGTGGGAG
>ML780230.1:104922-115253 GCA_009831015.1 Picea engelmannii
GTAGAATTTGTATAAAAAAATAGCTATCAGATTACCATTAAGATGGCATCATTTGAGTTTCTTTACGGGTGACCATGTCGGACACTGTTGAGTTGGATTGAGTTGAGGACAGGGTCCTAGTAGGACTAGAAGTGATTCTAGAAATGGAAGAACAAATGCAATTGATAATTCAAAGGATTAAAGAAGTGCAATATTGAGAGAAGACTTATGCTAATGCACATCGAGTTGACCGCAGTTATCAAGTTGACAACTGAGTTGTCTTGTGGGTGAAACCGCACTGGATTTAGATCAAGTTTGGAAAGGGTGGTAAACTCACTTCTAGGTTTGTGGGACCTTTAAAAGTTATGGAAAAGAAGGGAACCATCGTTGATTGACTGTCCTTGACTAATTCTTTGAGGCATATGCATGATGTATTTCATGTATCTATTTTGAGACATTATATTAGTGATGCTACACATGTTATTGACATGAGATCTTTACAGGTGTCAGACGAGGGTGCTCTCATGGTAGAGAAAATCCACATTATGGACCATCGCATTCGAAAGCTATGGTGTTGAATAGTTGATCAGGTCAAGGTAGAGTGGGACAATTATAGTCTACACTCAGCTACCTGGGAGGATGCATATGATATCTGTCAATAGTTTCTTTACTTGTTTGATAGATTAGACATATAGATCTATGCCATACACTTTTATTTATTGGCATTTTATATACTGTACAACTTCAGGATGAAGCTTAAAATAAAATGGGGTGTATGTAATATCTCCCTCTACTCAACACATGTTATCGACTTATTCTTTGAGGAAACATGTGTGCAAGTGATCCTATTATGGTACATGGTGATTTTGTTTTGATTATGGATTATACATGATGATGATGATATGGTGTGATTCTTTTTTTTTGATATATATGTATTGACAGATGTTATTGATGAGTTTATGTGAATGTGCAGGACACATGAAAAATTAAAGATGTTGATGACATCAATGGACCTCCTTGCACTCCGTATTGAGTTAGGGATTGGATTATATTTTGTTTGAGTATTTCATTTTATGCATATGTGATGTGTGATTGATCATAGTATGATTATCTATATGGATCGTTGACAGTGTTTTGTCAATGGATATAGGGTCATGATGCTTGTTAATCTGACTCGCACAAGGAGTAAAGGGACCATGAGAAAAAACCAGACATTTAGGAAGACGTGTGGCAGAGTCCCTATCACATCCTTCTAGCACTCCCAACGTGGGTAGAATTGTAGGTTAACGATTACCTAGTTTGAAAGTTCCATGATGTCCTAAGGGAAAACTAAGATAGTCTCTCACAAAGATTTCTAAGGGACGCACAATAAGACAAAGTTCTTATTCCTTAGAATCCCTTAATCTCTCACAAGGTTTCCCGAGTGGATTTTTGATTCCAAGGGTTGGACAAACAACCAAAACCAGTAAAAGGCGAGTGGCACCCTTGGAGCATGGAGGTGCATCTTTATGGCTACATCCTATAATTAAAACTTGAGTCAATCATCCAGGTGGCCTAGAAAATAGTGAATTGATTAGAGTTTTTTAGATTAAAATAATTAACAAAAGAGTGAATCTTTTAATTATAAATCCCAATAAAAGAAAAGAGGGTTACAACCTAATTCTAAGACTAACCCTAAGTCTAAGTTAGTTAGGGGACTAAATTTAATATAAAATAAATTTGAAGAATAGATATAAATCAAATCAAGGAAAAATGAAAATATGAATCTAAAGATTGCATAAATTGCACATGTGTGCATTAAATTAATAATTCGGATTTTTAAATTCGAAGAATTAATAATATGAGAGAACAGGAGTACACTAAAAAAAGAATCTTGAGTCAACCTAGCACTAGTCTAACTAGAAGAAGACTCTTAATCAAACTCTAACTAGGATCTAGTTAGGAGACACTCATTAAATGAGAATTTGGGGAATAAAGGGACAATTAAGAGAGAAAATAGGAACACATGGGAGGATGTGAGGGAAATTGACACTTTAATTAAAATAAAATTTGAAATCACTTCTGCAACTCGGGGAAAGTGTGACAAGTGTGAGGGTGAATAATCCTAATTTATTTAATTAAAAAGTTAATTAATTGTGCATGTGGACATGTGTGAGTGAGGATAATTCTATAAAAAAAATGATGTCTATGGGAAAGGGATCAATATTTATTATTAGTAAAGTTATGTTTCCAAAATATTTTTGGGACTATGTTTTACTTGTTAGAGTTGAGAGACCAAGTTTGAGAATAGAGTGGTAGCTCTCCCTCACGAAGAAAACTTGGAGCTATAATAATTTTCATTTTTTTGCTTGGCCCTTTTGTAGTTCGGAGAGCAAAGGGGGAAGAAGAGTAACCCTAGCATTGGTTAGGGGGTACCGTTGAATTATCCATGATTAGAAAGTGGGAGAAAATAAGGAGCTCCAATTGCGGGAGAACATCTTTAGTCTACATGTCTTTAATTCTTTAATGGACATGCAAATAGTATTGAAGTTTGAAAAAATTGCTTAATCATGTTGATCTTTGTTAATATCTTTTCATGGAAATATAAAGAATCTTTAAATTCTTATTATATTATTATTATGTTTGTTCTTTAACAATTTAAATGGATATGTAAGATGTCTTACTCAGCCTTCTCATATTAACTTGTAAATGATCTACACTAATTCTTTTTATGGATAAGTAAAGTAGGTTGAATAATTACATATTATTGTTATGATGTGATCTCTTATAGTCATTATATATGGTTAGGAAGGTTGGTATGAGTTCTCATTATATTACTTAATATGATCTACACTAATTCTTTTTATGGATAAGTAAAGTAGGTTGAATAATTACATATTATTGTTATGATGTGATCTCTTATAGTCATTATATATGGTTAGGAAGGTTGGTATGAGTTCTCATTATATTACTTAATATGTCTTTGATTGTTTTAGATCCATTAAAAAAATATGCAAGGCAGTTGAATTCTAACTTATCTACTTATTATAATTGATTCTTATGGTTTCTATAGAAATATATTTTAAGTACTATTGAAACCTTTAAGTATTTCTTATGAAGATTTGATATTTTATGGAGCCTTACAATTTAAATTGTAATTTATTATCGAATTGTTTATGCTTCGCTTAAAGAAGAATTAGATCTCCTTAAGGGTGCTTAAATGGATATGTAATTAAATATTGATTTCCTCTTATATTCTTAAAATGATTCCCATAATAAAAGGAAGTATAGTTGAGCCATATGTAGATGTTACTAGTTAGAAAAACTTGAATAACTTGATAACGATACTAATAATGGTTTTAATAGATCCTAACAGGTCCACATAACTTAAGGGTGCTTAAATGGATATGTAATTAAATATTGATTTCCTCTTATATTCTTAAAATGATTCCCATAATAAAAGGAAGTATAGTTGACCCATATGTAGATGTTACTAGTTAGAAAAACTTGAATAACTTGATAAGGATACTAATAATGGTTTTAATAGATCCTTAATTTGATAATGGATACTAACAGGTCCACGTAGTGGAAAATCCTTAGGTGGGGAGTGTTATGGAACATATTCTTCTTCAAAATATTGCACAACACCTCAGGCTTAGAGGACTCTTTAACCTTTCAAAATTTTTTGACAATACAACACATCAATCTTGGGACAAGGCTGGGTCACCTCATAATTTATGGGTTTGTTGATATTCAGATTGTTCAAAATATCAACAACAACCTCACGAGGATAAATCCCCCTGCATTTTTAAAGAGGTGGTAGTCCTCTATAATTATTTCAAATATGTAATTGATTTTATTGGATTGGACTATCAAATGGGATAATGCTAAACAACACACCCCAAATATTTATTGCTTCAGTTTTTACATAAAATTGTTCTTGATAACCATATTTTTTCTTGAGTGCAACATTTGCTTGAAAATGCACCAAACAACTTCTTAATAGTAAAAAATGTAGAAAGTTTTTGATATCAAAATAAATATATGCTCAACTTCATTATAGAATACTTATGAAATACATGCAAGAAAAAAATACAACCATATTTTTTCACAAGAAAAAGAGTGAAATGGTGTGATCACGTCAAAGAAATTTAGGTGAGTATTGCATTTAAAATAGAAAAAGAATATAATGAGAACACTCCAAAAATATCATACTTACAAACCCAAAAGTATGAGAAATCATTAAAGTTATGACCCAAAATAATTCTCTAGGGAATTCAATACATAAATAAAATTTCACATTATAAAGCATTTTAGTAAATCGATTAACTAATGCTCAAAAATAAATCCTCCCAAATGCATGAAATAAAAATCCATAAATAATTTAGACAACCCTCGCTTACATTATCAACCATATATGTCTGTAAAATACTCATGTTAATATTTTAGGAAGAGACCTCGAAGAATAAAAGAAAAAAAAATCAAAAAATTGGCATTATATTCAATGTGAGACATACAAACATAGATCCCTGACAGAAATCATGTAGAAAAATAAGAAGCAAGAAAATGGAGATTTGTATTTACAGATAAAAAAAATTACTGTGTACTACAGGACGAAAAATTCTATTATGATTATCTAACCACTTCTCTAACAATCCTCTCTTCCTGTAACATCCCGCTCTTGTGAGCAAATGTTATCAACTTATTCTTGGAGGACACTTGCATGCAAGTGATCCGGTTATAGTACATGATTGTATATTTCTCGTGTGGATATTTATGATGATGTTGATGGTTATGATTTGATGTTATTGATATATGCATATTGAAAGATGCTATTGATTAGTTTTCCTTGAGTGTGCAGGACACTTGACAGATTGTAGATGTCGATGGAATCAATGGACCTCCTTGGACTTCGGATTGAGTCGCGGAGTGGATTGTATTGGTTTGAGTATTTCATTTATGCATATGTGACATATTATCGATTGCATTATTATGTTGTATATGGATCATTTATAGTGTTTCGTTGATGGATCCAAGTTGATGATTGCTTACTAATATAACTCATATAAGGAGTAAAGGGGTCATGCGCATAGACCAGATATTGAGGGAGAGGTGTCAGAGAGTCTCTCTCACATCCTACTAGAACTCTTGTTATGGTTCGAATTGTAGGTTAACGATTACCTATTTCGAGGGGTCCATGATGTCGTGAGCGAAGACTGAGACAAACTCTCACAAATATTTCTAAGGGGTGTGCAATAAGCTAGGGTCCTTATTCCTTAGAATCACTTAGTATCTCACAAGGTCGTTTGAATGGAGTGTTGACTCCAGGGGTTGGAGAACGACCGAAACAATTCAAAAGGTGAGTGGCACCCTTGGATGCACAAGAGTGCGTCTTGAAGGGAACATCACGTGATTTACAAGAAAAATTGAGTCAACAGATCTAGGTGGCCTAGAAACCCAATTAATTAATTAATTGGTTAATTATTTACAAGGTGAATAATTAACCTTGTAAAATCTTGAGCATTGCCGAATCAATTAATTAATTAATTAAGGATTGAAATAATTAATTATAAATCCCTATAAGAGTCTAAGCCTTTGCAAATAAAATTTAAGTAATCCTAAGCATAAGTTTTGTAAAGAGGATAAACTTAAATTAATAACTAAAGAAAAAGGCGAATGAGGTAAATAATTTCAAGAATTAAGTAAATTAAAGTAATCCTAATGATTTGATTTAAGAAACATAGGGGTAAGAAATTATAAAAAGAGAGTTTTTAAAATAAGAAAGAAACATAGAGGAGAGAATGTGTAGCCATACAAAGGAATCTAGAGTCTAGTTAACATTTGTCTAACTAAATAAGAATCATATTTTAACTCAAATCAAATTTAGTAAGGCATCAGTCATTAATTGGAAATAAAGGGAAGAAAGAGACAAATAGGAGTGATTCAATGAGAACTTTTAAGAAGGCTTAGGAAAATTAAATTTCATTAAAATAAAATGTGGATTTACTTGTGCAAAATGGAGAAAGGGTGACAAGTGTAAGAGGGAAATAATTTTAAATTGTTTAAAATAAAAAAACGAATTAATTGTGGGATGAGTTATGGGGAAATTATATAAAACAATTGGTTGAGATGAGAAATGGATCACACTAGTTATGGTAAAAGTTATGCTGTAGAAATTTTGACCGGTTTACCTGAGAGACTTAGGATACCCAGCTTGAGAGACTGGAGGCTCTACCTTGCAACGCAAGCTTGGCGCTAGAATATTCTGGTTGTGTGCATGGCCCCTTTATAGCTTGGGGTGCTAAGGGGAAGAAGAGTACCCCTTGGCTGGGAGGTAGTTTTATAATTTTTCTAAAACTGTAATGGAAATTCTCATATAAGTTTTAAGTTTAGCGATGGCATGGCATGATATAGAAGGTGAAATTTAGGGTAAATTGGGAATTCTATGCTTTGTGTTAACCTTATATCAGTCCACTGGATCTCGCTTGATTGCTGACACAGTCGATATGTTATATATTAAAACAAAACCTTGGGCACTGCCTTTTGTTCGCTTGCTAAAATTTTAATGGTATTGTCACGCTATTTTCCTCGAGCGAATCACAGCCTAATCCCTCTATTTTTGTGACTTAGAAAAACTCCATACCCTATGCTCAGATTAACCTGAATCTTGCCTTCGAATTATTTCCCATCCTGTATTCTTTGTGAGGATTGTTGTTTCAAATGCCAGTTACAGGTCCTTAGCATTTGCACTCAGAGTTTATGCTAAGATCCCACTCGAGTTCTCCTTCCAGTGATTTCCTTGGCACCTGTACTTTCTTTATAACTGTCGATGAATTCATCTGGCTCTGCGCGATCCCTGATGAATGATCCTTCAACTCCAAATTCCTTATTAACCATTCCAGCATGCGCGTCCTTCTCTCACCTTCCCTGAGTCGCACTGTCTACACTGGAGACAATGGTTTATTGAATCCATTGCACTTGACCTCCAGAATCTCCTTTCTTACAACCTCCCAACTCCACAATGGTTTAAGGGCGATTTTTTTACGTCTGGGAGACGATGTAAATCAAGTTCCAGAGCCTTACAACACATACAGAAATCAACCGTACAAACATATAACGAACCTGCCAGAGCTTTACCGCACAACCGAAGGCCCAGGTTCGAATCTCGGGATTGTGATATTCGAATTCTAATACGATCAAATATTCTAGAAAAGGTGCTTCATGATTTCCCGACCCGGATCGTAAGTCGAGAAAAAGGAGGCGAAGGCCCCAATTACCTGTATCGAGGCACTACATACGCGTCCCTTCCCTATTTAGGTGTCGATCTACTAAATCTTGTCTCTCGCGACCTCCCTTGTGATCAGGAACCTGTTCTTCTCTTCTTGTCGACTAACTCTGGCTATCTGCTACTCGGACCCAGACTCAGCCTTGACTGATATTTCACTTGCACCTGGAAACCTTTAGTGATGCGACTCCCATGCCAGTAGAGCTAACCCTGAATTTTAGGTGGTGGCTTAGCGACGCCTTACTACCCATTCTGATCCATATCCTTACCCTTCAGAACTTGCACCGTGAGGTTATTATGGTCTTCTCGGCTACCAAATTCTGGCTGTTATTTTAATTGCCTTATTGGGATATGACTACACCTGTCTTTATCCTTCTCGCTAGCTTAAGATTAGTCCCCATTTTCAGAATTTCGATGTCCCTTAAAGCTTAAATTGGAGGATTTTTCTCACTGTTCGTTGTCGCTTCGAATGGTAGATCCTCTGTATTAGTTTACTGTTAATTATTAAGGCTTGCTATGCTAAACTTCTTGAATATTAATAATGAGAGGCAGCTTGACCTTACTTTTGTGTTGATAATTGATTATCCTCTATTCCCTTGATTTAAGAATTTTGTAAGGTAGCTTGAATCCTGACACCTTAGTTGTTATGAGGCGATCTTCTCATAATCCTTATATATGGATATGGAAGTTAGTTAGAAGTCCTTATAGTTCTTAACAAGTTGATCCTTGGTTCTTTTGTTGGAACGAAAGCATTTTCGAATTCTTATGGTATGCACATTACGGTTTATTCTTAATAGTTTTAATTAATATGTAATGTAGGGTGACATGGAATTGTTATGTAATTGCTTAAAGAAGATTTGGTGTTCTTATGACTTCTCATATTAAAGCAATTTAGCTCTTGGAATATATAGATTTAATGCTTAATAATATTGGATTTCAATGTTTCATAAAGGATATGAAAGCTCTAAAACCAAGGCGTGTATAGGGAGGTAGTGGTAGAGTTACTTCATATTGCATAAGAGTAGAATAACTACGGTACCAATGATGGAAGATTTTGATTTTAGGTTGTGAATTTGTCCTCGTTATATATGAGATTTGATTGAGGTTATAATTTTTACTTGTGATGTTTATGGTTCAATTGAAGTTGTAAAGAGAAGCCATATGAAATTAAGTTGTAATTGATCTTTTGATTTTTATTCTTAGGTACATGCCTCTTACTCATCACACCCCCTTGTTGCTTGAAGTGGATTAAGTAAAGAATGATTCTTGTACTTCTTTGTATGTCACGTGGCCTAGTTGAGGATTGTGTCATTTATGGAAGGGTTCATATATTATTAGTGGTTAGATCCTTAATATCATTCTTTTCTAAATGATATTGGAGTTAATGTGCTAGTGAAATTTTAAATGGGTGTGGTGTAGAAATTGTTTATGAAAATGGTGTTCATGTCTCGTCGGTAGGAACGATCCATAAATATTTCCTTGATTGTTAAGAAGTCATGGTTAGTAATTACGTTAATAAATTGACATATGATCCTTTTAGATGGACTAATGTTGGATTTCTTTGGAGGTGGAAATTTTGTTACTTAATTTGATGAATAAATGATTAAGTAATTAGATTTACCTTGCTCCATGAAACATAATTGATGAATTATCTTGCGCCATGAATTGAATGTGATGTATGATTGGTTAAGTAATTAGATTTATTACGCCATGCAATTAATGTTGATATGTGACTGACAATATAGTCTAGTGTTATGAGTTGTGATTGATTAAGGGGATTTAGATACCTCCTTGTTCCTCAGAACCATTGCCAGCACTGATACCTTAAGTAGTCCAAATCAATCAGATGAATCTTCATATTGAGCATTTCTTATGTGTCCTGGAGATCCTAACCATTAATGATAGGTTGGGTAGGTATCTATTTTAATATTCAGTAACATGTGGATCGTGATTTTTATTTAGCTTCAGTTGATTGCAATGTGTTGAACTGTGTGGCTATTTATGTTATGTGTTGATTGTGTGTCGCTTTAATTTTGATGTCATGTTGATTTGCATTGCTATGAATTATGCGTGGTGATTCTTTTATATTGATGCAAAAAAAAGTAAACAATATTTACCTCTTGTACATAGCTATTTGTTGTCATAATGGAGGGGTCGTTACACTTCCTCTTAAATCTTCTTCCAATACTTCTTTGAAATGTTTTTCTTTAGTAGTTAGGGTTTCTTTTCTTCTACAAGTTTCCCACATGATTCTTCTTTTTGGAATAAATATTAAATAATTTTAATAAATGATTTATTAAATACTTATTAATGAATTTAGGTCATTTAAATTCATTCCTCCAAGGGGGACCCAATTCATTCTTTTATAAAAGTTATTTAAGAAAATTTTATTTCGAAATTTTGAAGTTGTCTTCTTCAAAACAAGTAAATAGTATTTTAATTTTATAAACATGATAAGTGAAATATCAGCCATGGAAACCACTTTATATATAATATTCATTATTATATATTTCCAATGAGTCATCTTGAGCGAAATTTGGATTTGTGTATCTCAACTTATATCCTCGACAAGTCGAGGTTCCAAATAGATTTCCAAGGAAGTCAAGAAATGAGAGATGACTATTCTTTTAGTTTCTATAAATCTGATCGTCCAAATCATCAATATAAAACTATTTTGTTGTCTTCCTTATAAAATTGTGTTTCCAACGATGTCTTGCTTACCTAAAACGGACACCGAGAACTCAAGATATGAGCTTAGGAAGTTCGATGGTCAGGAGTCGTTGACTTGATTCATGGGTAAACTTATCCCTTGATTTGATATTTCCTTTCTTAGTCCCACATTCATTTTTGAAGGGGAAAAATTTAGTGTTTAAAATTAAAACACATCCCTTACCATTCATGTGTGAAATATAGGTGTAACATATCGCTCTATTGAACACACTTTTTTCGACTTATTTTTTGAGGAGACTTGCATGCAAGTGATCTGGTTATGGTACATGGTGATTTTCTTTGATTATGGAATATACATGATCACGATGATATGGTGTGACTTATTGTTATATATATATATATATATATATATATATAT
>ML780230.1:129518-156132 GCA_009831015.1 Picea engelmannii
TGTGTCTATATGGAAATTTCAAAAGATTTACCAGGCTAAGTAGTCCTAGAGTATCAGGATGAAGACTGGAATCAAACAATGGACTATGATCATATTCTCTTCCACTGTAGGAAGTATCACGAGCATGGCCACCTCTTTCGAGATGTTCCCTTGAATGCCCATATCCCAAAATTTGGAGAGGGGAAGAAAAAGGATGGCTTCACCATGGTGAGGGGTAGGAAACAACACCCAACTAGGAATCATAATCAAGACAACACTTAGAAAATACCCTCTAAGAAATCTTATGACATTCTTAACCAACTTTCTAGAGAAGAAGAGGTAGGAGACCTATATAAAAAGGACAACAAGGAGAATGAAAAAGGAAAAGAAACACACCAAACCGAAAAAGGAAAAGAATACCACCAAGGGGATAAGCCAGATGAAAGTGGGGACACTCTCATGCAACTAGATGAGCAAGATCTGGCGGGCATAGATCTTGAAAAACTGGAGGAATCCTTCAACCGAAAGGATCTACACACCATCTGAGTGGAACAACTCAAAAAGGCTCACAAGGTATCCATTGAATCCATCGCATGCTCCACCTCACTACTAGGGATATCCTTAGACCCAGTTATTGAGATAGAACGAATCTCCTGGGAAAATAAAATATGGGGACGCAAATCATCCCAACAACTCATCAAGGAAGTAGGTAACTTTATGTTCAACTCGGACCAGATCCAAAGGCTCATGGAGGGATACCTCCATCCACCTCCCAACTCATCATGATGAAGATCATAACATGGAAGATCAGAGGGCTCAATGGAATATCCAAGCATAGGACTCTTCGAGACTGTATACGTGTTGATAATCCAGACATTCTCCTCTTGTAGGAAACAAAATGTGTTGGTGAAGAAGTGGCATTGTTGGAGAGGATGTGACTCCATTCACACTGACTCCAATAGAGCAGTAGGTGGTATCGCGATCTTATGGAATCCAACAACAATCATTATAGATAGACCCTTTTCCACAGTGGGTATGATTAATTCTCACCTCAAAGTCGTAGGATCTACCAAATAAGGCTAGATCACAAATGCTTATGGACCCGAGAGCACCCAAGACAAAGAGATGTTCTTGAAGCAAATAACCACTGTCAAATCACTACTGATCTCGACCAACAAGTTGCAAGGAGGCAATTTCAACATCATCCTAACATTGGAGGGAAATATAAGAGGCACCAAGAGGCTTGATCAAGACAATGGTAAGTTTTGAGCCCTCATAAAACAACTGTATCTTGTAGATATAGAAACTAGGAATGACATTTTCACTTGGTCCAACCACAGATCTAGACATCATCATGTATCTTGTTGGCTAGACTGGTTCCTCTTTTCTAAAGCTATGCTGCTAGAATAACATGCCATTGAGGCCAACATCCTACCAAAAATAGGTTCAGACCACTGGCCCATTTCGCTCTCTCTTGATGCTGGGATGATGCCCAAACTCAAGCCCTTCAGATTTAATAAGTTCTATCTCTCCCACCCAAACTTCTATCAGCTCTCAAATTCGTAGTGGAAGTAAGAAGAAATAGAACATGGCACCTACATGTACAAATTCCAGTAGCGGCTAAACAACTAAGGCATTTCTAAAGTGTTGGAATAATATTGTCTTTTGGAACATCTTGCAAAGAATGCAAGAAATTGAGAAGCTCTTGGAAACCTTGCAAAATACCTTCATAATAGGGGACAGAATGACAACCTTAATGAAGGAAGAGAAGTAGTGCAAGGAGGAATTGGAGGAAATAAAGGAGTAAGAGGAAATACTCTAAAGATAGAAATCCAGGATACAATGGCTCAAAGAAAGTGAAAAGAACACCAAATTCTTTCATTGATCCATGGTGCATCATAGATACATCAACAAAATAACCCAACTGGAGGATGATGAGGGTGATCACATTAGGGACCATAACAAAATAGCAGAATAACTTACCAACTACTTCAAAGACCTCCTAACAGAGTCCAATGATGACAGAAGGCCATTGATCCATAAAATCACCAGGAACATACCCTCCCTAATCAGTCAGGAATAGAATTAAGCCATGAYGAGGCCCGTCACTCAAGAGGAAGTGTATCAAGATGTCAGGGAAATTCCACCAAGTAAAGCTATTGGTCCATATGGCTTCATGAATGAATCCTTTCACTAYTGTTGACCAATGATGGGAGAAGAAGTCTGGCAGGTGGAGGAGGAATCTAGAACCTCGTGACAAGTATTCTGAGTCTTCAATGCCACTATCCTCATGCTCATCGAAAAGGAGGAAAGGGTCACGCATCCCAAACAATATAGATTGATAGATCTATATAATTTCATCTAAAAAATTATCACTAAGGTCATAGCGATGTGTCTCAAGTTGATTTTTCCTTTTATTATCTCCAAAGAGAAGGCGGGCTACATGGAAGGAAGGAAAATCATGGACAGTGTTATCCTAGCTCACAAGGTCATCCACTCATTGAAAACAACAAAGATTCTAGGTATTCTCATCAAACTCGACCTCTCTAAATATTTTGACAGAATGAATTGGAAATACATGTGGTCTATCCTCGAAGCCTTTGGACTCGACAGTCACTAGGTAGCATGGATCATGAGACTCACTTCCTCATCCTTTTTCTCTATCCTACTTAATGGAGTGACTTCCCAGCCCTTCTCTCCCACCAAAGGAATCCGAAAAGGGGTCCCCATCTCCCCCTTCCTCTTTGTCATAATGGCAGAGGGTCTTGGCCGCTACATCAAGGCCTCGATACTTGAAGGCTCCATTAAAGGCCTACCCCTATGCAATATTCAACCATCCCCCTCTCACAGCTAGTTTGTCAATGATACCCTCTTTTTGAACACTTCAACTACGCAATAATCCAATAATCTCAATTCCATCCTCACAGACTTTGTTGACACTTCAGGTATGGCCTTAAACCTTGAAAAATCAAATCTTTACTTATTCAACACCCCTGTGGCTATCCAAAATCATATCTCTCATCTCCTAGGCATCCCCAAGAGCTCCCTTCCATCCAATTATATAGGTGTTCCACTCACAGGAGTGGTTTCTCGTAATATCTCTTGGGACAACCTACTACTCTCCATCTCCAATAGAATCAACAACTGGACCTTCAGAGCTCTTAATCTTGTAGCCATGCTAGTGCTTCTAAAGTCTGTTCTTCAAGCCTTGTCAACATACCTATTTACCTCCTTAGCAGCTCCCCAATCTATCATCTGAGCCATTAGGAACATTTATCGTTGCTTACTATGGAATGGGCATCACCCAAACAAGAAGTGGGATCTAGTAGGCTGGGACAAGGTCTGCAAGCCTAAGGCCTTAGGGACCTAGAAAAATTAAATCAAGTTGTGGGGAAAAAACTGTGGTGGCGGTGTCTCAAGGACCCCACAAAACTCTGGGAAAAAATATGGAAAAGGAAATATGCTCCCACCACCAGAGAAGAGAAACTAATCAAATTCAATGATCAAATTTAGGGGTCCAATATATGGAACACGGCTTAGAAGAACAAAATGCTCATTCAGAAGCATGCTTTCTGGGAGATCCAAAATGGTGAACACTCCTTGTTCTGGCAAGACTCTTGGAAACAACAACCACCTTTAGCCACTCTTGAAGAAATCATTCCCCCTATGACAACAAATGCAGTTAAGGGAATTATGGTTGGTAAGGGATCTATGGAGAGAGAATGACGGGAAGTATCCATGGTGCAATTGGAAGACTGAACCACATGAACTTCACCTTCAAATGTAGCTAGATCTATGGGCCTGGAAATCTTGTGCAAATAAACGGAAGATATACATAAGAGAAGGTCCAGACATACTCAGATGGGGGAACTCCGCAACAGGAAACTTCTTAGTCAAATAATACTACCACTTACAGGGGAAATACCAGGAACAACCTAAGGAGCGTATATGGGGTAAGATCTGGAATCAAAAAGTCTATCCTAAGGTTTCCATCTTAATATGGCTTACAATTCAAAATCGCATTCTCACCTGGGAAAATCTTCGGAAATGAGGTTTCATAGGCTCCTCCATTTTCTCCCTCTGTCAGCAACAGGAAGAAACAATGGAGCATCTACTCAACCATTTCCACTACATTGAGACAATCTAGGATTTGGAGACACAAATAATGTGTCGCTCCAACATGAATAGGGGCAGTATCATACGCACAGTGGAAAATCGGGACTCGATTTCCTATCAAAACCCAATCTTGGATCGCATTTGGTAGTGTGTACCTGGCTTCACCATGTGGGAAATTTGGAAGGAAAGAAACAAAAGGATTTTTCGCTCGACTACCTCCCCCCCTAGCTCAATGTGGGAAAGAATCGTGAACATGATTCGGGACACAATTAAGAGTGGGAAACGGTCCCAGGAGGACCTAAAATGCAACCCGGGTGAAATTCACATCCTTCAAACTTGGAAGATCAATCATACCATCACAACCCAGAGCACTGGGGTCACCATAACAACTAGCATCCCAAGCACCTGGTCCTCCCCACCCACGTTTTTCATCAAACTAAAATTTGATGGAGTGTTAAAAGGGAATCCCGGTCAAGGAGGCTTTGGAGCAGTCCTCAGAAATATAGAAGGGGAAATTCTCTACAATGCAGTAGGTTATCTCGGATTCAATACAAATAATGTTTCTTAGATCTGGAGCCTTCATAGTGGAATCAAGGTAGAAATGGACCACAGCCTAAACAAGATCATAGTTGAGGGGGATTCCCATATCATCATCTAGCTCATAACCAAAATTAGTCATGGGTCACACCCCCTGGAGGTCTCTCCCAGTTTGAGACTCTCGGGACTACTAGAAGACTTTGGATCCCTCCTAGATCCCTAAATCACCCTCATCCCCTCACATGTGAAAATAGAGGGAAAAAAAGTAGTTGATTTTCTAGAAAATGAAGGTGTGGCTTCCATGACAGACCTAGTTCAATGGAATGTACAAACATCCCCTTGATCCAAGATTTCAGATCGATGCTTGGACTTGGCCAAGAATGATTATCCAATCTCAGATAGGGTGCTACAATGCGTAGGAAGGAAATGTAGCCTAACCCAGACCCACGCCATTAATATGGCAGGTCAACACCCTTCCCCTCAGCATTAAATGAAAGGAGGTCATTACTGCCCAATGAGCAGAGGAGGATAGTTCCCTGACACGATTAAAACGGCATTCATAATGTTTAATGGGTGGGGGAAGCTTAGTATAGAGGTCATGTCTGGACTCAACATTATCCTCCCTCTCAGACAAGGATGGATCCATCTTATCTTTGCACTCCACTAGCCCATATGCTCTTATCACTGGCACTGCATCCAGTCGGCTCCCATCACTCTCACCCTACTCATTTTCACCCTCTCTTTCCCTGCCATGCCAAGGGAAAAAGGCAGGTCACGACGTGACCCTTGCTGATATAGTTTTGCTACTAGAGAGCAGAGGGTGAAAAGAATTAAGAAGTACCTATCCATAGACCGAACTTAGTGATGGGAGAAGCGCAGAATGTCGCCAATGGAATATGTGGAGGAGGTGATTCCAGAGGAACCTATCCAAGTCCCTCCAGAATCCCTTCTCTTCACAATACCAGATAATTGGCATCACCCAAGACATATCCCAACAAGCAAAAGTGCTTCATCCATAATCTAGCAAGTGCAGGAAGCCAAGGAAGAGACTACTTTCATAATTGAGGAATTCCTCCACCTAGAGCCCGAGCAAATAGTTGAAACCAATGACTCTATAGCAAAGGATATTGGGGCAGTGGATTCTATGGAAGAGGCTTAGGAGGAATCAAACGAGGCAACGACAGTCTCAGGCTCGAAGGTGGAGGGTGGGCCAGTCTTGGTGCCTCCACCACTGTCGATGCTCGCAGATTTCGGCCAAGAACCACCACCCTTCTTCCATCCGGAGATGTTAGTGCTACTATTTGAGCTCAGAATCCATATGGCTAATCAAATTCATAGGGACACACTCATGCATCAATAGATTAACATGCTTTACGAGGCCTACTCGAAGGCACCTGCAACCCAACATTGTCCGACATGCGTGAGGCCATTCATCCTCTAGCCCAGGGATGACCCCCTCAATAGTGACCCAAGTGACAGGACCTCAAGTGAAAATGTGTAATATACTTGATTTGGCTATCATGAGCATTCTCATCTTGACTCCTTGTACTCCTACAGAGCAGTTTTACAGTTATGTCTTTTGTTTTCAATCTATGTCTTTTGTTTGTCTTAGTTTCCTAGAAAAATGCTGCAAAGACTTGAATCTGCCACCTACTCTAGTTTTCGTTTGGCAAGGAATATGGTGGATTTCCATTTTGGAAAATGACATCACAGCCTTCCACCTATTCTGGCTTCCGCTGATCTAAAAATGAAGAAGACTTGAAATCTTGAAATTATTGCAATGCAAATGTTATGTGTTTAAAGAAAACGGATCAATTTTGCAACACATAAATTAAGGGATTAATCATGAAAAATACATATAGATAGCAAAATAATCAATGAACATAAGCACATAAACACAACAATTGTTAAATGAGTTCACCCCTCTCTTGGACTACATCTCCTGGTCCAGCTTCCAATGGATCATTATTATTAATTGCTCAAAGTGCTCAAAAACATACCTTACAATGCTCAAGCTGACCAACCAACTGCTCCAATGGATTTAGAGCGTCCAAAAACCCCTATCTGGGCTTTTTCGACACCTCAATCGGTCGAAAAACGAAGAATTTAGGCCTCGTGGAAGTCCCCCCTTCAAGCTTGTTGTCTCTGCATCTACAAAACACACCCTTGTCAAATGAACCTGGCACACACGCAATAAATAGCGTGAAAACCCAGCACCGGGCGCAAACGTGCCAACAGTGCAAACTGTAGAACGGTTATGGGCACGCCAACCCCTAACCGCCTAGCACCTGGGCAGATAGGGGTCCATACAACCACACACATTGGCAAAAGGGCCAAACGGTTGCAACCGTGCCAACCATAATAACTCCCTGCACTCCAGTCATGGGCATATGGCATATAACATAGAACCATGGGCTATGTATTATAAACCCCGCACCAACCAACTTTCGGGCTATACAATATATGGTATGGTCATATATGCAATCAAATGACTGTGGGCTGGGGCTAAGCCCTGACTCGACACCCTGCCAATGGTCACATAACTCGAATTGAAATACAATTGAATTCATATATATTACAAGGCACAATGTGTGACCCATTGGTCGGTCGAAGTTTTTGAAAGCTATATGCAGTGGGGGAGGTCCGGGAGTCAAACCCCGCAGACTCCAATAATTTTACATACAAACCAAAAGCCAATAACGGGTTGCCACGTGGCAGCCCATGATTGGGCCACGTGGCACCTTACCATTAACCAACGAGATGCCACGTGTCGCAGTCTGAGTCGACCATGCTTGATAATCATCATATGCCACATCACTTATGGCATTTCAGCGTACGGTCGTACGACCCTGCCACGTCAGCCTGTACGGACTGTACAGATTGTACAGTAAATGTCCTTTTTTTGCCTGTTTGACTTTATGAACAGATTGCAATATCTCTCGCTCCCGACGTCCGTTTGAGACGAAATGAGTTGCGTTGCGTTCACAATGATGAGGCCTACGCTATCGTCTGTTTTGAAGCGATTCCGAGAACTTTGAATTGTTGAGCAAAATTTGATCCCCTGATCATCCGCTAATTTAGCGAAACAACTAGAAGACTGTAGCTATATGGCTATTTTGTATTGTAAAAGTTATATAATAGCAATTTTCTCTTTTTAATTCACAAAAAAAAAAAAATTAAAAGTTCGTGGAAAAATTCATCCATTAAGACCTATTCCATTGTATTCCTTCTCAAATTTCCTTTCCAACGAGGTCTCATTTACCCTAAATGGACTCTAGGAACTCAAGATATGAGCTCAGGAAGTTTGTCACTCGAGATTTGTTGATCTAGTTTGTAGGTAATTCTTATCCCTTGATTTGATTCCACCTTTCTTAGTCCCATGCTCTTTTGGGAAGGATAAAAACTTAGTGTTTATAATGTAAACACCTCCCTTACCATTCATATGTGAAATAGAGGGACTTATGGAAGCCTTAATGTAGCTCTCGTGCCTTAGAAAAAATCAAGCATTGGTAATATTTTGGTTTCCCAATCACTACCCAGTCATCAACCAATAACCTACCATGTATCTCAATATAATAGGTTTCCTAGTCACCTACCATGTGTCTCAATGTAATAGGTTGGATATTGAATAGGAATGATACTTTAGAAAATATAACAAGTATGGGAGAGTATGGGAGAGCAAGATGAGGGAATAGAGGTTCAATACTGGATAGAGAATAGTGAAGAGAGGTTTGGGAGTGGACTAGGAGGAGTGATGGGAGTGGATTAGGAGGAGTGTTGGGGATGTGAATCAGGAAGAGAGATGGGGAATCAGGAATGGAGTCAGGGGAATTGGGAATGGAGTCATTAGTGTGGCAAGGAAGGATGGAATGGAGTCTCGAATATTGTGAAGCACAAAAATGATTATGTATGAGAAGAGAAGTGAATGAATAGTAGAGTTATAAAATTGACCAAGTATGGAGATGGAGAGGGAGAAAATAATATAAATTTTGGAGGAGGTGGAAGGTCATGGAAATGTACGATGAAAAAGGAATAAGTGTTTTGCATAGAATAAGAGGAGGAGGGGAAGAGGGGAACAACACTTAGAACAAATTTCTCATCAATTCTTGAAGAGCTTTGTTGTAATCACTTTATCGGGCGATTGGAAAAAACTATGAGTATCTGGGGCATACAGACTCGGATTTTGATTCTGTAAAATGTATGATGAAGATGAGGTTGAGGGGTACATCGTGAGATGTTGAGAATACAAAAATTTCTCCTTCCGATATAATTTTTTTTATTATTCCAAAGAGAGGCAAATCAAGTTGATCAAAATTTTTGATCAAGAAGGCTTTAGAGAGGATGATTTGCATTGATGGGATTCCTATGCTGGGAAACTGAATTCTGGTCATGTTTTTTTTTATCAATGATGAAGACTCCAGAGTATAGACACACACCCTAGTCTATACACAACAAAACAGGGATACAATTGTATGATCTCTAAATATTTTCAAGAATAATCGAAGTGGTGTTGGTTGACTGTTTGGAAATTCTAGTGCCCCTCAAGGAAAAAAAATCATGTGGTTTTTATTGAGGATAAATATTTGATCTGGGATACTCTTCAAAAGAGAAGTAAGTTTGAACCAAGCATATGAAATCTATTAAAGTGTGAGGAGGAGTCCAACTTCCATTTAGCAATGGAATGTAGTTACACCAAGCAAGTATTGAACGAGATTGGTGGGCTAATGGGGTTGTGGAACGTTTGGCATGGAACCTCTATGAAGGACTACCTCAAACTTTGGTGCTCAAACCCAACACTAAACGATTACAATGATCTCCATCTAATAGTATGATGGGACATCTAGTTTTCCAGAAATGTCTGCCTCTTCGAAGATAGATTCATTGATCCCTTCTTAACCACGGAAACACAAAATTAAACACATCATTGTGGAGCAAGAGGTATAATCTACCTCTCATATTCTCATTCCCTCAAATTCAAAGCAGGTCTAGGAATTGGCTCAAATAATTGGATTCTCTCTCTATATATAATTATAATATGTTTATTTGTTTTTTATGATAATCAAAGAATTGGATTCTCTCTATATATATTTATAATATGTTTAATTTTTTTTTATGATAATAAATAGGTGTATGAGTTTTTTACTTATTTTTATTTTATTCACTACGACTTGACTCAAAGAATTGGATTTTCTTTATATATAATTATAATATGTTTATTTATTTTTTATTATAATAAATAGGTGTATGATTTTTTTACTTATTTATATTTTATTCACATGTTTATATTTAAATAAATGGAATAAATATATATATTTATGTTAATAATAAAAAATAAATATATCAAATAATTTTCTATTTTTATTTATTTATTTTTATTTATTGACTTATTTATATTTATATTTACATTTAAAAAATATATTTATTAATATTTATACCTCGTTTTTAATAATAACACAAATATTTTTATAAGTATTCATATCTATGAAATAAAATGTATGTTCCTATAATTTCTCATATTAACACTTTTCACATACAAACACAATAAATTGAATAATTTTTTTTTAAGATTAATTTATGTTTAATGTGATTAAAATATTTTAACTTTTCTTAAATTTTTGTTGATAAAAATATTTTAACTATTAACTTATTAGTCCCTGTCATAGGCATAGAGGGACTATATTAATCGATAATTCATTGACTACATATTAGTTTGTCCTTTGACCAGAAATATTTGCATAATATCTATTGTTGGAGCTAGGGAATTAAAAGCATATATTTTTACACGAGGATGATTTTAAGGATGGAAATTTGTTTTAAAATGTAGAAACCTTGGCGAAACTTACTAATCCTTCATATGCCAACTATAAATGTTTGGCGATATTTTTGTAAAAATATTCAAATTTATAAGGATTTTATATAGTTTTTATAAAATTCTAGCGATTTTTAAGGTAAAATAATTTTATCCTATAGAATTTGTGCGAATCATTTTTAAAATAGTGAATCTCATTTTTGGAAAAACCATGGAAAATTAGCCCATGAGCGAAATTTAGCCCCTAAAATCATCCATGTTTTTACATAATAAAAAGTAGTATATATGTATTGATCTGATTGGATAAGAGATTGGAGGTCTTATTGTCATCTTCGCTATTCTCAATGTTTTATATGGCAAGATATCCAAACTTTTTCTCGTATACAGTCTTTTTTAATCATATATTTTTCCTGTATGTTGCTTGAAGGTGGTTTAATGCTAGCATTAGTTGGAATGTTTGTATTAGCATTTTCTACTAAGTGAATATATCTATAAGTTTTGATATGTATTAAGCATATTGAAATGTTTTGATATCCAACCTTTATAGTGATTGAGAATTCCAAAGTTTATAACGTCCTTGTTGGATGTATTTTTGTTGAAATGTATTGACACTTGTTTCGAGAAGCGTCCATAGGCATGACATCTTAAATGTTTACATGACGCGACATCCTCTAAGAGGCCTGACAACTTAAATGTTTTCATACCATGAGGTCCTCAGACAGTCTGGCAGCCTTAAATGTTTATGTAAATACGCTTCTCAGAGTACATTTTTCCTCGAAATTTTCCATACAGTTATAGTGAATTTGCACAGTCATATTTGTCCACCGCCAGTTCAATAGCCATTGTATGTTTCATCCTTCTTCTACCTTTGCAATGCAATTTCGTAATAGTTGAAGCTACATACATTGTTTATTGGTTCGGTGAGTGCTTCTTCTTCGTTGGTTTCTCAGTTGTTTCTTGTTATTGTTTCATTCATGATTCGACCTGTGCTTCTACATTTCATCATTTCAGAATAAGTTTTGATGCCGTAGTTTCATTTTCTATTCCTTGTTTGTTGTTTAGTGTTTGAAGTTTCCAAGTAAGAATGTTTTCTTATTTGTAGTGGCATGGTCCTCGTATGTTTTTGGTTCCTTCTGTGCTTGGGTTGCAGTTTTGTAATCATTGGAGATACATATGTCGCTTATTGTCTCGATGGTTCTTGTTGGTTTGTTGGTTTGTGAGTTGTTGGTTCTGTTTGTTTGGCTTGGATTTACGCTTTGGGGCCCTGGGGTGCAGTTCGGCCTGTTCATGATTTCTCACTGGTTTGGTGCTTGTTGTTTTCTTTTCTTTGATTCGGCCTTGAATGTTCGGGTCCAACGGTGGTGGTTGGAGATTTTCCTTCTTTTTCTTTTGGATTATTATTGTTTTTTGGGGTGCTTTATTTTTTTCAACCCCTGCACACATGAGTCGACATGCAATTGTGTTATTTTCCCTATCTTTCGAGCTCGATATCTATTATTCTATGAGATTTTGTTGGTGATTCAGTTCTGGCATGAAAGAAAATAGTTGCATGCAAAATTGTTCGAGGATTACATGTGAAATTGCAATATCCATTGTTTTTTTGTTGGAATAAAGTATATGTAGGCTACATTTATAAACCATGTATGGCCATATGTGTCGATATGACATTACATGTTCTTTCTCCTCTACATAGACTGGTGTGCACAAGATACAGTTTGTGTTGTTCTTGAGATATGATATTGACAACAAAGATTCTGCAAGGTTGTATTTGAATGTCTGGAAGCATGTCTGGGTAGTTTGCTACGGAAAAAAAAAAAACTTGTATCGTGGGAACAACAGTCTGTGTAGAGGATAAAGAACATGTATTTCCATCGGTGGAAGCATATATAGATTATTTTCCACGGAAAACTAGAAATCGTTTAGCTACCGCCATGCAATTGCATGATATTTTGTGGCTTGTAATATATTTTGGGTAGGGAAAAAAATTACACGTTTACAACCATAGATGGACAAGCACAAAGGTTCATGTTTCTTCCTATCTTCTAGAATGTCCGTTCAGTCTTTTTTATTGTATGTACATATTGCTTGTTCTCCAATGCATACCAACTTTCATTCATGTTCATTGTATTTTATGTGTTGACACATTCAAACAAACAAAATAGCTGGAGAAAACAAGGGAGTCTTCACTGCATCGGTTGAAGAGGATAAAGAAAGGTGCATGCTTGTAGTGTTATTTCATATTGCATTGTTTTGTATTTAATTTATGGTCTGTATATATTTTCACCTAGTTTATTATATGTACATGTTGCATGCCTTCCTACATGGTAAGTTATATTCATTACATGCCTTCCTTCATACTAACCTACTTCATGTCTGTTGTGTTTTCGCTACATTGTTGCATTTAAACAAACATAATAGTTGGAGATGACGATGGGCTCTTTCACAGGTAAATAACCCTCTTTATCTTTATTTTACATGTCTGTCTTCATTATAAGTTATCTTCAATACATGCATTCCTACATACTAAGCTAGTTCATGTTCGTTGTGTTTTTGCTGCATTGCTGCATTTAAACAAACATAATGGCTGGAGAGGATGATGGAGTCTTTGGCGGGTAAATAGACATGTTGCGCTTTATTTTAGATGCTTGTCTTCATACTAACTTGCCTTCATGTCCATTTCATATTTGGCGTTGTTGTCTTTGAAAAAACAGCTTACTTGGACAGGGAGATGAATTGTTTTATGCAACAACAAAGGATTCTATGGTACAATCTTCTAAAAGGTATACCAAGTTTGCTGGTAAATTAAATATACAAAATAGGTGGGGGAATATAATATTAGACTAGAAAACGATGGATTGGATGTAATGGGCCTTTCTTCCCTCCCTATTTCTACTTTTCCATTTTCTATTATCCATTTTGTTTTCTAATTTATTTTCATAGTGTGCTTTAAGAAAATGCCTTGGTGCGTCGGTTGGACGACTAACGGTTTCACATATGTGGTCATGCTTCTACCTTATTCCATAGTTACCCAATTTCTCAATTGTGGGTGCCGATTTGGCAGGTTGAACATTGCTCCCCTGCCTTCTGAGGGTCTGCGATATACAGATTGGCCATGGTGCCCCGCACTCATGCCCTCTTTACTATTAAACATTTCTCGAGTTAAAAAAATCAGATGCATACAATTTTACAATTATTTAGTCCTTCGGATGGACTGTATACAATGCATATGCTTTTTTAGTCTTGATGTTCATATGCACATGCTTGCATCAGAAAAAGTTGGACTAGTGACATGGGAATGAGCAGTCAGTCATCCCAGACATCAGTAGAGTGACAAGGCCATAGGTAAAGATGCATACTCTCTGCTCTTACTATGTTTACTAAACAAATATCCTCGAGTATATATTCATGTATGGCATAGTGTATATGTTGATTTCATCTGAAATACATGGTTTTCAGCTCGCAAGATGTATCAACAAGTACAAGCAAGACGTCGAACGTGTTCCATGCTCCGTAAACTAAGAGGTGTGGTTGCAAAAATCTGGCTCCATAGTTCATCAAAGCTATGCATGTACTTGTAGATTTAGGCTAGTTAAAGAAGAAACACACTCCCATTCACTTTAGTTTTTCTGTTCAAAAAATCGTCACTAGGTCTAGAGTTGTGACATCCAAAGTATTATCAATAGAAGGATTGAACAACCATCAAACTAGACAAGTGTTCGTCGGGGACATAATGGTTGTCTATAGCACCTACTTGGATGAGGAAAACAAAAGTAGATCCATTATGCATGATGACATGACAGACAAGGAGGCCATGATGACAGTGACACTGATTGTTCCTCCACAACTTGTCCAGAAACATACAAAAAATATATTATCGCGTAATGGGATATCCATTACAAATTTTAATATATTGCGCAAAACATTATATGACCGTGGTTATTGCGATCGAGTTATTTCACTCAACGAAACAAGCACTGTGGAAACAATTCTCGTTGTTTTTTCAGAATATCATTTCGTCCTGGACTCGACTATCAGGAAACTTTCATAGATCATTGATATTTACCCAATCAGAACAATTGGCACAACTATTACACTGGTGAGAAAACTTGGCTCGCAACACATTCTCCATATAAAGGATGGAAATTTGGACAACGACAAGGCAATGGTACCACTTTTCATATTCAGTTTTGTCCTTTACTTTCGCATCTGCATGTATCTCGGATAAGTTACACAAATATTGCACTGTTCCATGTTGCATCTATAGTTGTTTGATACGTATTCAGATTTGTTTTCATCACTAGAACAACAATTACATAAAGGGAAGATTCCACTTATGTTGTTCAAAAATATAACAAAGAAAAGGGATGTTATAGAAAGGATCTTTCGAACAACACAGGAAACGTTTGTAACATACTTGCAAGAAGATATAGTAGAGGATCTAAAGAAACTAGCTAGCTCTACAAATGTTGTGTGTATACATCCACATAATCATCCTCACTTTCCTTATATAAATAGCCTTCAGCAAATTTTTGAGGCCTCTTTTATTTTTTTTATTTTTTTTTAAGGGAAGGGGGGGGTGTAGTTGTGTATTATATTGTTAAATATATTAATTCATATCCTCACGTTCCTAGGTTGAAGGTGTTTTAGTAGCAACCAATTTGTACTCAACCCCCTTTGAACCTGTATGTGAAAAATGCAACTCCCATGCTTCTTCCTCCTCTTTGATAAATGATGATGCAATTGATTGTCTGCGATGCAGTGAAAAATGTCCATATATATATGGAAATTGCGTCAATGTTGTCATTCGAACCGTGGGAAACAAAAACGTGCATTGTATGGTTATGAAGCCTCTGTTACAAAATGTAATTCCTAAGTTGGAAGACTTGTCGTATGAAATGTATCTACAGAAAAAGGCAAGCAGTGTCTACATGTTGCGGGAGCTTCAGATACATAGAAAATTCACCTTAAATGAGGACAATACAATTTTTCATATCGATTGATCTGGATTTTATGAGCAGAACGAAATGACTACAAATTATTACCAGATTCTTAACACATAATAATAGAGATACAATAAAACGATTTTTCTATTCAATAAGGAAATAAGATGAAATTGTAAAATGCAGTGGAAAACAAGCTTACTAGAATTGTGGCAGCTTATCTCTGAGAAGAGATGTGATGACTGCGCTCATTCACAATAAGATCATTACAATGAGTCTCTCAAGGCCTTTTTACAATAAACAAGAGTTTCAAAAACCCTAAAAATCCAAAAACCTAACCCTAGAAGATGAAGCGCCAAAAGTCATGTGGGCCCCATTTGGGTAAGTCAGTACATCAACTTCCTGGGGTAGTATCTTTTTCATACGATCTTTGTTTTAGGTGTACGATATCCCATTGGAAATATCTATCTGAGGACTAAAACCGCAACATGCCCCAAAAAACGTCGTTTCGGGCCTCAAAACGGCTCTGGAAGTTCAGGACCCGCAAAACTGCTAAAAATAGTAAATTATCAAAATTGCTAGAATGTTGTTTTGAGCTAGCTGGAAAAGATGGGTGACCACTAATATCCACCTGGATCAATCCTCCATCCTTAGGAAGAAATGGTCTCCACTGCATTGATTTCCCCATCATATGAGGAATTTATGTTGAATTTGGCTCCAGGTGATCCACTTGCCTTGGTGCAGAAGTTGCCCTGCTTTGACGACTCAATAAAGTTGGATCCTTTGTTGTCGAGTTCCCTTGATATGTGTGTCCACAATCTGATCAATGGATGCCTGTTGTATGTAGTCGAGGTTGAGATCTGTTGGTGTCAGTTGTTCTGCTACGTCTGAGGTGTCCAATAATGGTGGGAAATAAGGTCGAAGGAGGTCAACGTTGAACATTGGTTGCAGGCCAAGGAAAGGAGGAATGTTGAGTGCAAAAGAGTTATCACCCATAGTCTTGGTGATGGTGTAAGACCCATAACGAAGTGGGAAAATATTCTGATGGAGTCTTTTAAGGCGTTATTTCTGCAAGTGCAACCAAACTTTGTCACCCACATGAAACTTATGTGGAACTCGATGTTGATCATGGTGTTTCTTGTACTTGTCATTGGACTTCTGTAGGATATCCTAAATCTGTTGGAGGATGTGATGGATCCTCTCAATGAACCAGGTGGCTTTGTCAGCCTCATTTGGAGTAGGATAGGAGTCGATCAAGGTGACCGCAAGGGGAAATGCAACATCTATGGGACCCAATGGTTGGAATCCCAACCCCACCTGAAAGGGGCTGTGGCCAGTTGATATATGAAGGGCTCAGTTGTAGCTATGATGGACATAGGGAAGACTCTCATCCCATGTGCGAGGGTGCTTGGAATTATACATGCACAAGATATGCATGATCATTCGATTTACGACCTCGGTTTGGCCATTTGTCTCGGGGTCGAAGGCCCTGGATTTGGTGAGCTTGGTGTCCAGTAGTGACCAAAGTCTCGTCGAGAATGCCCTGAGAAATCAAATGTACCGATTTGAGACAATGGTTTGTGGGATTCCAAAATGTACCCAGACTCATTCAAAGAAGAGCTTGGTAGTGGCTTCTTTTGTGATGCTCTTCTTGCAAGAAACCAGAATCGCCATCTTAGAAAAGTGATCGACAACCAAAAAAACACAGTCATTTCCCCACTTGATGGACTGGAGGCCCGACATGTAGTCCTTTGAGATGGATTCCCATGGTCTATCAAGAGTAGGAAGAGGGGTGTATAGGCCCTCTTTCTTAGTGCTTGGTTTGGCAATAGCATAGACAATGAAAGACCTGATATACTTGCTGACCCCTTGTCGAAGTTTCGGCTAGTAGAAATTTTTTTATACCATCGCCACTATTTTTTCGACGCCTAAGTGTCCTCCTACCCAGTTGTAGTGGGATTCACAACTCATCTTCGCTCGCTCACTTGAGGGAACACATATATAGCCCAAACGACAAAACAACCCATCCTGAAGATGGAAATTATCGACAACTGCCTTTGCACCCAACATTTGGTAGGTGGTGGCAAAGTCCAGGTCTATCTCATAGATTTGGGGGCATCCAGAGGTCTCACGGCCACAGGAGTTCAACACTATGGTGATTGTCGCAACTAGTGGTCTGATGAGGCAATCAGTGACGTGGTTGGTGCTTCTTGTTTTATACTTGATGTTAAGGTGGAATTGCTGCAAATATGTGGACCACTTTTGATGGCGATCATTCTACAATTTTCCTTGTGTCTACATGAACTGCAGTCGCTTATGATCAGTGTGGATGACTGTCTCCCTCCCTAGAATGTAAAGTCTCCACTGGAGGCAATCTTGCACAATGGATTACATTTCTTTGTCGTAAGTAGGGTACTTACGAACAACATTTGATAGTGTCTCACTATGATAGGCCACGGGGTGGTCATGCTGCGTGAGAATGAAACCCACAACATAGTCTGAAGCATCAGTCTCAATTTCAAAGGGTTGTTGCAGGTCTAGTAGTGAAAGTATTGGGGTTGAGCACAAGCGTTGCTTTAAATTTCACCCTACCACCACCCCTGGTTATTTGGCTAAAGGCCCATGCAATATGGTAGAATCCCAACACAAACCTGTGGTAGAAATTGGCAAGGCCCAAGAAGCTCCGAAGCTTAGTGAGTGTGGTTGGGGTTGGCTAGTCACAGATGACTTGGATCTTGGATGGATCCACATGTACACCATGTTGATCAATGATGTAGCCTAGGTAATGGACCTTGCCCATTCCAAAGAAACATTTTTCCAAGTTGGCGTATAGCTTATGGTGTCGCAGGGTGTGCAGAACCTGCTGAATATGCTACAAGTGTTTGGCCCAAGTCTTGCTATAAATGAGAATGTCATCAAGATACACCCCTACAATATCATTGGTGAATGGTCGAAGGATATCGTCCATCATCCTCATGAAAGTGCCTAGAGCATTTGTGAGACCAAAGGGCATGACCAACCATTCAAAAAGGCCTTCCTTTGACTTGAAGGTGGTTTTCCATACATCTGTCTATTCTATCAGGACCTAGTGGTAGCCAGACTTCAGATCAATCTTACTGAAGTATTTTTCCCCCATGAGTTGATCATGGAGGTCGTCGATTTGGGAAATCGAGTATCGGTTTCTGACTGTGATTTTATTCAGAGCCCCATAATCAATGCAAAGTCGCCAGGTTCCATCTTTCTTCTGTACCAGCATGATTGGGCTCCCACAAGGTGATGAGCTAGGACAGATGTGCCCCTTGTGGAGAAATTATTGGATCTGTCACTTGATCTCCTCATTCTCTAACAAAGAGCAGTGATAGACTGGCCCATTAGGTAGTGGTGGGTCGGGGGTCAGATCGATGGGGTGCTTGACATGGCAGTGCAAAGGTACCCCGGTAGGTGAGGAGAAGATATCTAAGTATTCTTCTATGACCTTATCTACTTGCTTCTGTTGTGTGGAGAGGTCGGCTGCAGATACCCTGGATGTGGCTGTGATTTTTCTCTCATTATGAGAGTGAATCACGAAGAAGACAAACTGCCCCATCTGAGAGATGACCTTCCTACATTGCTTAGCAGAGATCAAGGAAATAACACTAGGTGGGACAACCTCGGGTATCCTGTACAATTTCCTATTCAAAGTAATAATAACACTACGAGGCCTAGACTCATATACAACATGACATTTCCATAAATAAGGTTGGCCCAAAAGAACATCACACAATACCTTGTCTTTGAAGGGCTTGATGTCGTATGACAATTGACACTATTGGCTAACGCGGAGATCCCTTCCTTCGCAGAGCCATCTAATGGTGTAGGGTTGTGGGTGCGTCATTTTCGACAGGGCCAACCGCTTGACGACCTCTGCTGAGATGAGGTTCTTCTGGCTACCACTATCAATGATGAAGTGCAGTGGGGTGCCTTTTATCCACATCCGTGATTGGAAGAGGTGCTCTCCGTCTTCTAGCTCGTCTGGTTCACCATGCTGGAGCTTGGTGGTAACAATGGTGGCACTAGGTTCCATGTCATTGATCTGTCTTCCCTTTTCTAGTTCTGAATCAAATTCAGAACCCGCATCTGATTCAAGGGATTTCACTTCGGCCACCAGGATCTGCTTTGAGCGACAATTAACAAAGTTATTCCAAGGGATTTTATGGAAGTTGCACCACTTCCCAGTATCTTTCTTTGTCGTTCGATGTCCTTCGTTTATTGTAGCTTGAACTGGTTTTCCTGATACTACCCGTCTTTTCTTTTCCCTTTGTTGTGTGGGTTGGGGCTGCCCTTTCCTGGCTTTTTTTGTGAGGGGTTCCCCGGCCCAAATTGTCGCGTCTTTTGTTTGAGATTCTGCTCGATTTTGACGACATATCGGTAGGTCACGCCCAAGGATGAGATGTCCAGAAATTCCATTTCAGTATAGATGTATATATGCAGAACATCGTGATACTTGAGCACTAGATGTCTCTTTGAATATTTGATACCCAACTAGGTGGGCAAGGTACGGAAAATATTTGTGAAATCTAGCACTGTTGGGTCTCTTTCTCGCCACAGTGTGGTCCATTTGGTATACAAGTCATCGTAACTTCCGACAGGGTAGTATTGTTCCTTAATAGCATCCCTGAAGGATTCCCAGGTGGCCATGACTGCAAATAATGAGGCTTCCTCTGTTTCCGTTTTCTCATAGAAAGTTTCCCACCAAACTTTGACATGGGGAATGACTTTGAGGAGCGCAAAACTAATCTTTTCTCTATTCAAAAAGTTATGGACAGAGAAATACCCTTCTAGTAGATCCAACCACTTGTCTACAACATATGCGTTGATATGACCTTCAAATATAGGAATATCTAATTTTATTTGTACCTTGAAGGGGGTGGTGCCTCCGCTCGAGGAAGATGCGTCACCTGTTGGTAGTCGTCGAAGGATTTGTGCGAAATTATCCATCATCTCGTTCCTTTGTTGTGTGAGGGCTTCCTCAATCAAAATTTTGAAGGATCTCCTGTCCCATCATATTTATTTTCTCCTTCCATGAGAGGTCACTTAGGTGTGCTAGAACTTCTGTCCTCAAGAGAAACAAGCTCGAGACCCAAATCTTTATACTCCGACCTCGTTGGGGACATGCATGAAGAGGATAAGGAGCAGACGGCTCTGGTACCACTGATCCATATTTTATGAGTAGAACGAAATGACTACAAATTATTACCAAATTCTTAACACAGAATAACAGAGATACAATAAAATGGCTTTTCTATTCAATAAGGAAATAAGGTGAAACTGTAAAATGCAGCAGAAAACAAGCTTGTTGGAATGGTGGTGGCTTGTGTCTTTGAGAAGAGATGTGATGGTTGTGCACATTCACAAGAAGATCGTTAAAATGAGGCTCTCTAGGCCTTTTTACAATAAACAGGAGTTTCAAAAACCCTAAACATCCAAAAACCTAACCCTAGGAGATGAAGTGCCAAAAGTCATGTGGGCCCTGTTTGGGTAAGTTAGTACATCAACTTACCGGGGTCATAACTTTTGCATACGATATCCGTTTTAAGTGTATGATATCCCATTGGAAATATATATCCGAGGACTACAACAGTTGCACAAAATTTCAAGATAAAATTTTGCGACTGGAACATACCACAAAAAAAGGTTGTTTAGGGCCTCAAAACGGCTCCGGAAGTTCAAGACCCGAAAAATTGCTAAAAATAGTAAATTATCAAAATTTCTAGAAAGTTGTTTTGAGCCAGATGGAAAAGGTGGGTGGCCACCGATATCCACCTGGATCATCGGTTGAAGAAAGGAAAAAAATAAAACTATATCAAACTTTGGCAGGAAACAAAAATACCTCATCTGTCTTTGTAATATTTCTTCAACATCCAGATGAATGTTCGTCAGACTTGGCTAGTTGCGATTGCACACGCATAATATTATCATGGCAGAAAACCCCATATATCCCATGGCCTCGATTATTTTCTACTGGGAACATATACTAGATGCAAAAGAAAATGAATGCGGTGACGTATTTTCTTTGTATATCAGATTGTTTGGTGCAAAGGTTGATGGGTCCTGCTCTATGAAACCTTCTTAGAACTTGCTTGCGGCCTGTTTGAAGTTTGGATGGTTCTTGGTTATGTTCTTCTTCTTTCAATTTGTATATCATGGAACTCCAACTGTTCTTTCGAGGACATGAAACAATATAATTGATTTTTTTAGCGAGCTGGGCCTCTATGGCGCTGTAACGTAAATGTGGTATGTGGCTTGTTTTAGTACATTTCCTTGATCAATGAACTTGGTCAAATTATTTTCTTGGAATAATTTCAAATCAATGAATTTATACTGTTCAAAGTGCAATTTTTCTATCATATCAGCAAGAGGCCCTTAAAATTCAAATTGGTCATTGTTTTGGCATTTTTGCTTAATCGATGAAGTTGGTAAAATTAATGTCCTTGAATAATTTAAAATCAATGAATATATATTGTGTCGAGTGAAATTGTGTTATCATATGAACAAGAGACCCTTAAAAATCAAATTGGTCCTTATTATGCTTGTGGTGATATAATTTAAAAAAAAAACTTTCTTTTCTTTCCTTCATTTTTTTAAAAATAAGCGATTTAAGATCCTTTAATAATTTAATGTAAATCACTTGTACAATATCAATATTTAATATTAATAATTTAGTATTTGAAAATAATATTTTTAGATAAAGTTAGATAGGATGACCATCCATAAAGAATTGCAAGATTGAACCCACTAGACGTGGAGTCTTGTCGATTTGTATGTCGTGGAACTACGAGTGTTTTTTGGAGGACACGGGAAAATAGAAGTGCAATGTTGAGCCAACCATGCCGCAATTCCACCTATCAATTTGTATATCGCAGAAGTCTGGGTGCTTTTTGTAGGAAACTAAACAATAGAAGCTAAATTTTGAGCTTGCCAGGCTGAGAACCCGTGATCCAAAAACTTCCTAACTATGGAATGAGGGATCCACATATGCGCTATAAAATTTCATGTCCACAATTTATAAAATTACATGTTTATTCTTGCCTGTAAATTTGTATATCGAAGATGTCTCGGTGCTTTTTGTAGGACACATAACAATAGAGGCTCAATTTTGAGCCCGCCAGGCCGAGAACCCATGATCAAGAAAGTGCCTAGCTATGGAATGATGGATCCGCATATGCTCTATAAAATCTCATGTCCATACTTTATAAAAGTACATGTTTACTATGTATTTCTCGTTTGTCGAAAAACTTTTATATCACTCGCCCGACCAAATTGTACAAATTTTCTCGTCTAATTAAATTATGCAATATCAATATTAAATATTAATAATTTGGTATTGAAAATAATGTTTTGAGATATGTTATATAGTTGATAGGGATTACTATCCGTAAAAAATGGCAAACTTGAACCCGCAAGCCCTATCGATTTGTATGTCGCGGAACTCCGAGTGCCTTTTGGAGGACACGAGACAATAAAAGTACAATGTTGAGCCAACCAACCCACAAGTCGTCCTTTCAATTTGTATATCACAGAAGTCTGGGTGATTTTTGTAGGACACGGAACAATATAGGCTCAATTTTGAGCCCTCTAGGCCAAGAAACCGTGATAAAAAAAATGCCTATATATAGAATCATGGATCCACATATGCTCTATAAAATCTACTGTCCATAATTTATAGAAGTACATGTTTACGTCTACCTATCAATTTGTATATCACGGAAGTTTGGGTGATTTTTGTAGGACACAGAACAATAGAGGCTCACTTTTGAGCCCGTCGGGCCGAGAACCCACGGTCCAAAAATTCACCTGTCAATTTGTATATCCCAGAAGTCTGGGTGCTTTTTGTAGGACACAGAACAATAGAGGCTCACTTTTGAGCCCTCCAGGCCGAGAACCCGCGATCCAAAAAGTGGCTAAGTATGGAATGAGGGATTTGCATATGCTCTATAAAATATCATGTCCATACTTTATAAAAGTACATGTTTACTATGTATTGCTCATTTGTCGGAAAATGTTTATATCACTCGCCTGACCAAATTGTACAAATTTTCTCGTCTAATTAAATTCTGCAATATCAATATTTAATATTAATAATTTAGTATTGAAAATAATGATTTTAGATATGTTAGATAGTTGATAGGGATTACCATTCGTAAACAATGGTAAACTTGAACCCGCAAGCCCTCGAGTCCATCTGTGAATCTGTATATCGCGGAACTCTGACTACTATTTGGAGGACACGAAACAATGGAAGTGCAATCTTGATCCAACCATCTCGCAGGTCTGCTTGTCAGTTTGTATATCATGGAAATGTGTGTGCTATTTGTAGAGTGTACAACAATAGAGGCCTAATTTTCATCCCACCAGCCCGAGAGCCCGCAATCCAAAAAAGTGCCTGAATATGGAATGGTGGATCTGTACATGCTCTATAAAAATTTCAAGGCCATAGTTTATAAGATTACATACTTAGTATGTATTACTCATTTTTTTGAAAAACTTGTAGGTACAGAAGATGGCGGATTCACTACTTCAGATTTCAATTACTTTTATATCAATAACCTGACCGACCGCTTCCCCATTTGATATTCTAATAAATGAATATAAACTGGCCCAAGTCCAATTGTGCTATGACATCAACACGAGGCCCTTCAAATTCAAATAGCTAGCAAGTCCGCTTGTCAATTTGTATATCGTGGAAATGTAGGTGTTATTTGTTGGCCACGAAACAACAGAGAGATAATTTTGAATCCGCCAGCCCAAGAACACGCCATCCAAATAGTGGCCAAGTATGGAATGAGGGATTTGTACATGCTCTATAAAATATCATGTCTATATTTTTTAGAAATACATCTTTACTATCTACTACTTGTTTCCTCCAGATGTTGTTTAAAAGACACAAAAGAATAGAACTAGAATGTTGAGGAACCGAGTCCTCAACTTCGGTTGTTAATTTTTATATCGCGAGACTCTGGGTGCTATTTGTAGGATACATAGAAATAGAGGCATAGCTTTGAGCACGCCAGAGAGGGAACCTACAATCGAAAAAGTGGCCAAGTATGAAATGCAAGATCCGTACAAGCTCTATAAAAACCTCATGTCCATACCTTGTAACAGTTCATACTTAGTATGTATTACTCATTTTTTGGAAAACTTCTACCTGCGGAAGTTGGTGGATTCATGATTTCAGGTTTCAATTAATTTTAGGTCGCCAGCCCGACCGACCGCTTCTCCGTTTGATATTGTAAGAAATGAATGTAAACTGGCCCAAGTCCAATTATGCTATTACATGAACACAAGGCCCTTCAAATTGAAATAGTCCGCAAATCTGCTTGTCAATTTATATATGACGAAAATCTGGGTACTATTTGTAGGGCATGGAACAAAAAAGGCCCAATTTTGATCCCGCCAGCCTGAGAACCCACGCTCCATCCCAGGAACCCACGGTCCAAATAGTGACCAAGTATGGAATGGGGGTTGCGTACATGCTCTATGAAATATCATGCCCATACTTTATAAAAGTACATATTTGGTGTTATAAAAATTTCATGTCGATATTTTATAAGATTACATACTTAGTATGTTCCAACCCGACCGACTACTTCTCCGTTTGATATTGTAAGAAATGAATGTAAAGTGGCCCAAGTCCAATTGCACTATTGCATCAACACAATGCCCTTCAAATTAAAATAGTCAAAAAATCCGCTTGTGAATTTGTATATCACGAAACTCTGGGTGCTATTTGTAGGGAACGGAACAACAAAGGCCCAATTTTGAACCCGCCAGCGCGAGAACCCGCAATCCATCCCGAGAACCCGTGATCCAAAAAGTGACCACGTATGGTATGAGGGCTGCGTACATGCTCTATAAAATCTCATGCCCTTACTTTATAAAAGTACATATTTTTTATGTATAACTCGTTTCACATTGATTTCACTACTTTTATATCACCAGCCCGATCGACCGACCACTTCCCTGTTTCATATATGTCACTGAGATGCAATATAACCATCGGCCCTTCACGTTTCCTGAGTATATATTCTGCCCTTTTTATTTTGTAACCCGCCCGACCGCTTTCTATAGGTATTTCTTGGAATTGATTTCAGCATCGTTGTTGCCTTCGTACTTGTTTCTAGATATGCAATAATAAAGCCTTAATGATAGTATTTCATCTTGTAGGAATTGTTAAGATTGTCATTAATGTATTTTTCATTACTATGAATAAAACTAAGATTTGCGCACAAGTATGTTATCCTTTCCAAGTATTCATTTCAAGCATTATGCAATGTGTTTTTTATGCACCGACGGGTTGGCACTTTTAACAAATCCATAATTATTAAACTCTCTTTGTTGTCACCGCGACCTTTGCACATTTTTCTAATTATGCAATTAGTGAGTTGTGATGGTGACATCCCATTATGAACAAACCCTGGAGATTGTCATTGATCACCGAAAGGCTCGAGGAGATATTCCATTGATACACAATAAACCATAATTTTTGGAGGGTTATATTATCCTTCCCCGATTTTCATTTCAAACATACTCTCGAGAAAATGGAAATTCTTGTTAACTTGTGGCAGGAGTTCTAGCCAGACAAAGTAAACAAATTGGGGCATAATGGCCAGAGGTTCCACTATTCCAGGGCATATTCTTACTACTCATCTCTCTCCTCCCAGGAGCAAAAAAGGAGATGGTCCCTTGGTAAACCGAGAGATATATTTCAAGCCAAAGAATTCCAAGGAAACCTTTCCTGCTTAGAGAACTTGCCCAGTTGCATTCATGGCCAGCGCATAGGTTGATTTCATGAATTCTGTGATGGAACAAGATGATTTGATGGGAAATGTTTTGGCAATGGATGATGGCAATGTAGAGACTCTTCCCACTCCTGCACCCAAATTGAAATCATCAATAACAAACAAAACTTCCTAGCTCAGTGATGGAGGTCCTAACAACACCAAAAGGAATTTCAGAAAAGAAACCGACGATAAACGCAATAGTCGCTTTGCAGCGTGAAACTAGGAATTCCAGAGTTCCAAATTAGTTTGTTCTGGGCAAAAGAGTTTCACTGTATAACAATCATATGTTGATTCTCTCAGAGATATATTTCAAGCCAAAAAATTATTGATTTCCGGGACTAGTGTCCTCTTCTCTGGATATACGATTAACATCTTAGGGAATGAGGTCCAAAACTCTCACTGTTGCAAGGCAT
>ML780230.1:157794-171466 GCA_009831015.1 Picea engelmannii
CCACAAAGAAATATAGAATAAACCACACTATATTATTACCAAACCCTTGAGGTAGGACAACACCATACAATGAATCCTATTATGGAAGGGATCCTCTCCTGTTCACTTGCCTCTTCGAGGGGGAAACCTCCTAATGAGCTTCAGCTCCAAATACAATATTTCTCTTCATGTCCCATTACATTGCTTGAACCCCTTTATATAGTGCTACCATCACCTATGAACATTATAGAGGAGGAATCTTCTAGAAGTAGAACCTTCTAAGAATTCCTCTTACATTTATTATATCTAATTACCCATTTATTATATCTAACTACCATAGTGGGCCTTATTTAATAATATAGTGGACCTAGTCTACCTTACATTGAATGACCTCCACTATTATCATTATGGGCCCTCTGGAATTCCCCACTACCTCTCTCGCTACCTTACATTCCATCCCCCTTATGAAAGCATTGTCCTCAGCGCTTGATGTACAATCATATACCAGGGTCCCATGGATAAGTGTGGACCATAGTGTTGATGTAGACTAGAGAACTAGGGTCCCATTGAGAAATGGAAGATACCATGTTAAAGTAGTCCAATTGCCATTGTAAACCAGGGTCCCATATCCAATTGCTTATGCGAACCCCACATGGAAGATATTAGCACCCAATAACCAACTGAAAATGATGCTCCAAATAATGACACCTATCATGTGGATCCAAATAAGAATATCAGTCCACATAGTGGGAGATGATCAAAGATGAATCTGGACGAAACAATACCATTGTAAAATATACAGGTTGCATATTGGTAACAAGCTCTTGATGTGGGACATTGATGTTCTCTACAGAAGGTGGTGTAGAGTAATCAAATAAAATATGAAAGTGGTTGTCATCCCAAAAATGACGACTGTCCATATACCAATCATCACAATCGGCCTCAAAATCATACCAAACATATATTTCTTGATTATATTCATCCCTGATTGATCTGCATTTTATGAGAAGAATGAAATGACTACAGATTATTACTATATTCTTAACACAAAATAACAAAGATACAGTTAAACTAGTTTTCTATTCAATAAGGAAATAAGCCAAAACTGTAAAATGCAGCGAAAAACAAGCTTGCAGGAATGGTGGCATCTTATCTCTGAGAAGAGATGTGATGGCTACGCTCATTCACAGGAATATCATTACAATGAGGCTCTCAAGGCCTTTTTACAATAAACAAGAGTTTCAAAAACCCTAAACATCCAAAAACCTAACCCTAGGAGATGAAGTGCCAAAAGTCATATGGGCCTTGTTTGGGTAAGTCAGTACATCAACTTCCCGAGGTCATAACTTTTGCATATGATCTTCGTTTTAGGCATATGGTAGCCCATTGGAAATATCTATCCGAGGAATAGAACAGTTGCACAAAATTTCATGGTCAAATATAGCAATTGCAACATACCCCAAAAACCATCATTTAGGGCCTCAAAACGGCTCCGGAAGTTCAGGACCTGAAAAACTACTAAAAATAGTAAATTATCAACATTGCTAGAAAGTTGTTGTGAGCTAGATGGAAACAGTGGGTGGCCACCAATATCCACCTGGATCAATCCTCCATCCTTAGGAATCAATGGAATCCATTGCGTTGAGTTCCCCCATCAGATGAGGAAATATCTGTTGAATTTGGCCTCGAGTGAGCCACTTGCCTTAGTGCAGGAGATGCCCTACTTTGATGACTCGATAAAGTTGGATCCTTTGTTGTTGAATTCCCTTGATCTATGTGTCCACAATCTGATCACTAGATGCATGTTGTATGCATTAGGGGTTGAGCTCTATTAGTGTGAGTTATTCTGCTACGTCTGAGGTGTCCAATAATGGTGGGAAATAAGGCCGAAGGAGGTCCATGTTGAACACTGGGTGGAGGCCAAGGAAATGACGAATGTTGTGTGCAAAATCATTATCACCCACAGCCTTGGTGATGGTGTACGACCCATAATGGAGTGGGAGAAGCTTCCGATGGGGTCCTGTAAGGCGTTCTTTCTGCAAGTGCAACCAAACTTTTTCACCCACCTGAAACTTATGTGGAACTTGATGTTGATCATGGTGTTGCTTGAACTTGTCATTGGACTTCTATAGGATATCTATAACCTATTGGTGGATGTGCTGGATCCTCTCAATGAACCGGGTGGCTTTGTCAGCCTCAGCTGAAGTAGGAGAGGAGTCAGTTGAGGTGACTGCAATTGGAAGTGCAACATCTATGGGACCCAATCGTTGGAATCCCAACCAAAAATGAAAGGGGCTATGGCCGGTTGAGATATGCAGGGCTTGGTTGTAGCTATGATGGACATAGGGAAGAATATCATCCCATGTGCAAGGGTTCTTTGAATTATAAAGTGACCAGAGGGTCGACCAGAATGTGTTGAGAAATCAACTGTCCCGATATGAGACAATGGTTTGTGGGATTCCTAAATGTACCTAGACTCATTGAAAGAAGAGCTTGGTAGTGGCTTCTGTTGTGATGCTCTTCTTGAAAGAAACCATAAACACCATCTTAGAAAAGTGATCAACAACCACAAAACCACAGTCATTTCCCTGCTTGTTGGACAGGAGGCTCGACATGTAGTCCATTGAGATGGATTCTCATGGCGTGTCAGGATTAGGAAGAGGGGTGTAAAGGCCATGTTTATTAGTGGCTGGTTTGGCAATAGTACAGGTAGTGCAAGACCTAATATACTTGCTAACCTCCTATCGAAGTTTCGACCAGTAGAAATGTTTTTGTATAATTGCCACTATCTTTTCGACGCTGAAGTGTCCTGCCACTCGACTGTAGTGGGCTTCCCAGATCATCTTCACTTTCTCACTTGATCGGACACATATATGGCCCAGACGACACGACAACCCATCCTAAAGATGGAAATTATCGACAACTACATTTGCACCGAATATTTGGTAGGTGGTGGCAAAGTCCGGATCTATTTCATAGAGTTGGGGCCATCCATAGGTCTCATGGAAACAAGAGTCTAGCACTGTGGTGAGTGTCGTGACTGGTGGTCTGCTGAGGCAATCAGTGACATGGTTGGTGATTCCTATTTTATACTTGATGTTGAGGTGGAATTGTTTCAAGTATGTGGACCACTTTTGATGGCGTTCATTCTACAATTTTCCTTGTGTCTGCATGAACTGCAGTGGATTATGATCAATGTGGATGACTATCTCCCTCCCAAGAATGTAATGTCTCCATTGGTGAAAGTCTTGGACAATGGAGTACATTTATTTGTCGTAAGTAGGGTACTTATGGACATCATCTGATAGTGTCACACTATGATAGGCCATGGGGTGGCCATGTTGTATGAGAACATCGTCCACAACATATTCTAAAGCATCAGCCTCAATCTCAAAGAGTTGTCGCAAGTCTGGTAGTGAAATTATTAGGGCTGAGCACAAGYGCTACTTCAAATCATCGAACGCTTGTTGTTGGGGCTGGACCCACCCAAATTTTGTCTTACCACCACCCCTGGTTATTTGGTTGAGGGCCCATGCAAKATGGGAGAATCCCAACACAAACCTGTGGTAGAAATTGGCAAGGCCCAAGAAGCTCTGAAGCTCAATGAGTGTGGTTGTGGCTAGCCAGTCACGTATGACTTGGATCTTGGCTGGATCCACATGTACACCATGTTGATCAATGATGTACCCTAGCTAATGGACCTTATACATGCTGAAGGAACATTTTTCCATGTTGGCGTATAGCTTGTGCTGCCGCAGTGTGTGCAGAACCTGTTGAATATGCTGCAAATGTTCGGCTCAAGTCTTGTTGTAAATGAGAATGTCATCTAGATACACCACTACAAAAGTATTGGTGAATGGTCACAGGATATCGTCCATCATCCTCATGAAAGTGGCTGGAGTATTTGTTAGACCAAAGGGCATGGCCAACCATTCAAAAAGGCCTTCCTTTGACTTGAAGGTAGTCCTCCATACATCTGTCTCTTCTATTGGGACCTGGTGGTAGCTAGACTTTAGATGAATCTTACTGAAGTATTTCGCCCCCGTGATTTGATCAATGAGGTCGTTGATTCGGGGAATCGAGTACCGGTTTTTTACTGTGATTTTATTCAAATCTCAATAATCAATGCAAAGTCAACAAGTTCCATATTTCTTCTATACGAGCACGATTGGGCTCCCGGAAGGTGACGAGCTGGGATGGATGTGCCCCTTATGGAGAAATTATTGGATTTGTTTCTTGATATCCCCATTCTCTAACAGAGAGCGATGATAGACTAGCCCATTGGGCAGTGGTGCACCGAGGGTCAAATCAATGGGGTGCTTGACCTAGTAGTGCAGAGGTACCTCAGTAGGTGAGGAGAAGATATTCGAGTATTCTTCCATGACCTTATCTACATTCTTCTGCTGTGTGGAGAGGTCGTTCACGAAGACCCTGAATGTGGCTATGATTTTTCTCTCATTCTAAGAACGAATAATGAAGAAGACAAACTTCCCCATTTGAGAGATGACCTTCCTGCATTGCTTAGTAGAGATCAAGGAAATAACACTAGGTGGGACAACCTCAAGTATCCTGTACAATTTCTTGTTCAAAGTAATAATAACACTACGAGGCCTAGACTCATATACAACATGACGTTTCCATAAATAAGGTTGGCCCAAAAGAACATCCCAAACTTCGAGAGGAGAAACATCACACAATACCTCGTCTTTGAAGGGCTTGATTCCGTATAACAGTCGACACTGTTGCCTAACGTGGAGATTGCTTCCTTGGCGGAGCCATCCAATGGTGTAGGGTTGTGGGTGCGGTGTTGTCGGTAGGGATAGCTGCTTGATGACCTCTACCGAGATGAGGTTCTTTTGGATATCACTATCAATGATGAAGTACAATGGGGTGCCTTTTACCCACATCTGTGAATGGAAGAGGTGCTCTCCTTCTTCTGGTTCATCTAGTTCACCATGCTGGAGCTTGGTGGTAGCAATGGTAGCACTAGGCTCCACGTCAATTATCTATCTTCCTCTTTTTGGTTCTAACTCAAATTCAGAACCTGCATCTGATTCAGAGGCTTTCACTTCAGCCACCTACGTCTACTTTGAGAGCAGTCGACAGTGTTATGCCAAGGCCTCTTATGGAAGTCGCACCACTTCCCAGTATCTTTCTTTGTCTTTCTGGTGTCCTTATTTTCTTTCGGCCTGGACTAGTTGTCCTGATAGTGTCCATATTTTCTCTATCCTTTGTTCTGTGGGTTGGGGCCACCCCTTCCAGGATTTTTTTGTGAGGGGTTCCCCTACCCAAATTGTCGCATCTTTTGTTTGAGCTTCTGCTCGATTTTGACGGCATATCGGTAGGTCGTGCCCAATGATGAGGTGTCCATAAATTCCATTTCAGTCTGGATGTATCTATGCAGATCACCATGATGCTTGAGCATGAGATGTCACTCAAAATATTTGATACCCATATTGGTGCGCAAGGTATGGAAGATATTTGTGAAATATGGCACTGCTTGGTCTCTTTCTTGCCGCAGTGTGGTCCATTTGGTATACAAGTTGTCATAACTTCTGACAAGGTAGTATTGTTCCTTAATAGCATCGATGAAGGATTCCGAGGTGGTCTTGACTATAAATATTGATGGTTCCTCTATTTCCATTTGCTCACATAAAGTTTCCCACCAATCTTTGACATGGGGAGCGACTTTGATGAGCGCAAAAGTAATTTTTTCTCTATTCGAAAAGTTATGGACAGAAAAATGCCCTTCTAGTAGATTCAACCACTTGTCTACAATATCTACATCTATCTGACCTTCAAATATAGGAATATCAAATTTTATTTGTACCTTGAAGGGGGCGGTGCATCCGCTCGAAGAGGATGTGTCGCCTGTCAGTAGTCGCCGAAGGATTTGCACAAAATTATCCATCATCTCATTCCTTTTTTGCATGAGGGCTTCCTCAATCAACAGTTTGAAAGGATCTCGTATCCTATCATCTTTCGTTTCTCCTTCCATGAGAGGTCGCTTGGGTGTGTGAGAGCTTTTGTCCTCAAGAGAAACAAGTTTGAGACCCAACTCTTTGTACTTCAACCTCGTTGGGAACATGCATTAAGACGACGAACAGACTTCTCTGATACCACTGATACAAATTTTATTAGAAGAATGAAGTGACTACAAATTATTACTAGATTCTTAACATAGAATAACAGAGATACAGTAAAACGGGTTTTCTATTCAATAAGGAAATAAGTTGAAACTCTAAAATGCAGCATAAAATAAGCTTTTTAGTATGGTGGTGTCTTATCTCTGAGAAGAGATGTGACAAATGCACTCATTCAAAAGAAGATGATTACAATGAGGCTCTCAAGGCCTTTTTACAACAAACAAGAGTTTCAAAAACCCTAAACATCCAAAAACCTAACCTTAGGAGATGAAGTGCCAAAAGTCATGTGGGCCCCGTTTGGGTAAGTTAGTACATTAACTTCCCAAGGTCATACCTTTTACATACGATATTTATTTTAGACGTATGATATCCCATTCGAAATATCTATCCGAGGACTACAATAGTTGCACAAAATTTTGAAATTTTGCGACCGCAACATACCACAAAAAACGTCATTTAGCGCCTCAAAACAGCTCCGGAAGTTCAGGACCCAAAAAACTGCTAAAAATAGTAAATTATCAAAATTTCTAGAAATTTGTTGTGAGCCAGATGAAAAATGTGGGTGGACACTGATATCCACCTGGATCACTGATGTATGCCATAAGAAATCTCTTCTACATGTTATCCAATGAATCTTGATTACTATGAAAACTATCATTGAGGCCATCTGTAAGGTCATGCAATCTAGCATCCAATGTGTCATACAATTGGGATTTGAATGCGTCAACAAATTATTTGAGGGTTTGAGAGGAAATATCCATCTGAACACCCTATGAACTATTTGGTCCCACATCCATCATGAAAAAACCCAAAAATAAAACAATAACTTACGACAAAAAATCATGGTTTTTTCTGGAAAACCCTAAATACCTGTTGAATTTAAAATGCTCATAACTTCACTTCCCGGACTCCATTTCAACTGATTTTTTTTTTTAATATGGGAGAAATTGTGAGAGGCACTCATATATGTAATTTTTTTGGGAAAATTCAGCCTCCAGTTGCTACAAAAATAAAATAAAATCGCACCACCGTCCACGGAAAAAACCCTGAAAATTGAAGATTTTAAAAACTTCAATATTTTGACTTCCCAGACTCCGTTTCAGATGATTTTTTTTTTAACTTGGGTGTTTTTTTGAGAGGAACTCAAATATACAACATGTTTCTGCATATCTTTCACAAAAATATATCAAAATGTTCTGGAATGTCGTTTCCTCTTTTTTCTTGTTCGAAAAAAATCTGCAAAAAATAAAAAATATTTTCCCACAATGTCTGCCAAGGAAAGTTTTCTAATACCACTTGTTAAGAACCTGTAGAGATATACAAATATAATCAGCACAAATAATGAATACACAATAGATCCACAAAGAAATATAGAAGAAACCACACTATAGTATTACCAAACCCCTTGAGGTAGTGCAACACCACACAATGAATCCTATTATGGAAGGGATCCTCTCTTGTTCAGTTGCCTCTTCGAGGGGGAAACCTCCTAATGAGATTCAAATCCAAATACATTATTTCTCTTCATGTCCCATTACATTTCTTGAACCCCTTTATATAGTGCTACCATCACCTAAGAACATTCTGGAGGAGGAATCTTCTAGAAGTCGAACCTTCTAAGAAATCCTCTTACATGTATTATATCTAACTACTCATTTATTATATCTATCTACCATAGTGAGCCTTATTTAATAATATAGTGGACCTAGTCCACCTTACATTGAATGGCCTCCACTATTATCACTATGGGCCCTCTGCTCCCCCCCACTACCTCTCTAGCTACCTTACATTTTCTGTCTTCTATACTTGGTGAAATATCTGTTTCTCTTTTACCTGAACTTTATCTTTTTCATCACTTATTTTTTCTTTCGAAAATCTATGGCTGTGCACGTGGGGGTTCTTGTGGGTTCACACTTGCACTCGTGCTCTTTTATTGCAACATTGGCCTACTGCTTCCCCATTTCATACCCATAAACTTTTGTGACCGTGAATTCCTGGTATGGGGGATCTATATTGGACTCTTGTTGTTCCATGGCCTGCAAACAATACCGTCACTTCAGCGATATACAAATTTGCAACCAGACTCATATCATACCCTCTTCCATATTACAGTCCACCTGTCATGCTTTCTTCTGTGGAATACATTTTCCATTGAAAAAATTTCGAGAAATAAAATTTAACAGTTCGGTCCTCGCATAGTTTTTGGAACTATTGTCACCCCATTTTTAATCCTGCCTACCCTCTTTCCATACTTTGCCATTTCTTCAAATTTATTTGGCGGATTGTTGGTTTGGCGGGTTGAATAAATATTCAATTCCTAGTTGTTGTTTCCTGTGCCCACAACCCTTTGCAATTAGCAATTGCCAATTATATATAAGATCCTTTTTCTAGGCATGGAATTAGCAATTTCCCTATTCCATACTTAGCCACTTTCCCGAAATTCTGCAAATATACAAACCCACCACTGAACTGCCCCATCATGATCTCTTTTTTTTTACGCATTTTGCACTAAAAAATTCCAATACATAAAATTTGACTGTGCAACAATCCCCTGTACTGAGTATCCCCGTAACCCTTTTTTGAATCTCATCTGACTACTTTTCAGAGATTTCCATTCTTTCATTGCTCTCTGTCATCTCTGTCACTTTCGCACTTGTCTATAATAAAAGAAAAAAAAAAGTTTATATATATTGTTTCTAAATATGGAATTACTAGCATTTAATTCTAATTGGTCTTCATGCATGAACCATATAAATTGTCATTGATGGGTGAAAGGCTCAAGGAAATTTCATATTGATGAGCATTAAACAAAAATTTGTGGAGATATTATATTATCCCTTCCGAGTGTTGATTTCAAAATTATGAAATTTCGTTCACACGTCGTGGCCTCCGTACGTTCACAAAAACTGCAATGCTTAATTTCTCTTTTATGTACCCACCACCTAGGCATTTCTAAATAGTTCATCATGCACCACCCATACAGATTTTCATTAATCAGTGAAAGGATCGAGGAGCTTTCCCATTCATAATCATTTAACCAAGATTTAGCGGAGAGTTACATTATTATCTCTAACTGTTCATTTAAACTATCACATGTAGCAAACCAACATTCTCATAAACCTATGGCATCAACTCGACAAAATTTATGTGGATATACAGTGAACATCATGCCGTGAGGACTACAACTTCTAGTGGTCTAGGGAATATTCTTATTACTCAACATCTGTCGCAGAGAACCAAGTAATTTGGACCTCTGAGATTACTGAGGCAGGTTGTGTCCCTGAGGTTTTCTACTCTAAGGACTTGGTCTCTTGGTGCACCGATAAATTTATTTCAGACAAAAGAATTATTCCACTTCGGGACAGCTCTTCTGTTTCTTTGTCACCTCAAGTCTTCCACCAGATGCTAAAATTGGCAGAGCCAACATTGACGTTCATAGGAGAAGATTGCAAACAATTCCTAGCAAAGCATAATAACAGGTTGGACCTCTTGCCCCATTTTTTGGAAAACCCACTTCTAGTTCCTGAAGATATTACAAGATTCCAAGTTAGTTCATTTAGAAATCCATTTCGCGAAATTTCCTAGCTGTTTACAAGAACAACGAGACAGGAGTCCACAACAACAATTTCTCGGATGGCTCTTTATATTTTGTATTTCATGATCAATGAACAAGCCATTTTTTATTGGGGCAGGTTAATTTACCATGAAATCTGTTCCCAATTGTCAAGCTTCAAAAGGGAAAATAAATTTTATATGTTGTGCTATTTAGTTTTTGCAATAATGCATTCATGTTTCTTTCCACAACTATCTATGTCCAAGAATGTCAACTGTGAATTCCACCCAATAACGTTCTAGTACCAGGCCTTGTGGAAGCGCAAGGCTTCCCACTTCTTTTATGAGGATTTTAATGGATTCGTGTTTGTTTTCAAATCGTTGTTGCTAGGAGAAGATGTTCCCCACATATCTGAATAGGAAACCCGTTTTTTGGAAAAATAGGGGACACTCGAACATTTGGATAATTACAATGTCATAAGAATTTTTGTCTCCACGGAACAACCTGCTCTCCTTCCATGTCACATTACATAAAAAATGTTTGTTGCAGAAGTAGCACGACAATACAACTACTGGTTCCATCTATTGCAACAGAAGAAAAAAAAACAATTCATTCCTTTTCCTTGGAAAGTAGGGGAGTTCATGTTGGACAACGTCAACAAAATTGACGAATTCGCAGCACATTCTAGCATATCCAACCTGAGATATTCTAAAATCATAAGAGGGTTCAACCCCTATAATATTTTTCAAAAATATTTACAAACACTTGGCCTCGGCAATTGTTTTTAAAAAAAACACCTGCCAAAAAATAGAAATAGTAGCGACAACGGTACTTGCCTGGCTCTGATGTCAACGATGTAGACACAGTGCAAAGATGCACTAAATTGTACACGCAATAGGGGAAAGGTCTCAGTGACAAGAGTGTTCAATCGACAAATAACACTCCAAAAATTAAGACATCCCGGAGCATCGCTCCAACGACCCACCACAACAACAAAGAAACTCAGAGTTCTTCAAATGGAGGAGCAGATAATGACCCTCCTCACTCTAAAATTCATAGTTCTCATAAGCTTGTAGTAGAGAAGAAGAGAAAAGAAAATCTGGGGCAAGCAGAAGAGTAGGAAATTCATAGTGAGAACATGGAACTCGACACTAATCTAGATAGCATGATCTGCTTCCTTGATCATCCCAGAGATGCCATCCACCATAGCCATCCAATGGACATATATTTTACCGAAAATTTTGTATATCCCAGAAGTCTGGGTGCTTTTTGTAGGACACAAAACAATAGAGGCTCACTTTTGAGCCCTCCATGCCGAGAACCCGCAATCCAAAAAGCGCCTAAGTATGGAATGAGGGATTCACATATGCTATATAAAATATCATGTCCATACTTTATAAAAGTACATGTTTACTATGTATTACTCGTTTGTTGGAAAATGTTTATGTCACTCGCCCGACCAAATTGTACAAATTTTCTCGTCTAATTAAATTCTGCAATATCAATATTTAATATTAATAATTTAGTATTGAAAATAATGATTTTAGATATGTTAGATAGTTGATAGGGATTACCATCCGTAAACAATGGTAAACTTGAACCCGCAAGCCCTCGAGTCCATATGTGAATTTTTATATCGCGGAACTCTGACTACTATTTGGAGGACACGAAACAATGGAAGTGCAATCTTGATCCAACCATCCCGCAGGTCTGCTTGTTAGTTTGTATATCGAAGAAATGTGGGTGCTATTTGTAGAGTGTAGAACAATAGAGGCCTAATTTTCATCCCACCAGCCCGAGAGCCCACAATCCAAAAAAGTGCCTAAATATGGAATGGTGGATCTGTACATGCTCTATAAAAATTTCAAGGCCATAGTTTATAAGAGTACATACTTAGTATGTATTACTCATTTTTTTTAAAAACATGTAGGTACAGAAGATGGCGGATTCACTACTTCAGATTTCAATTACTTTTATATCACCAACCTGACCGACTGCTTCCCCGTTTGATATTCTAATAAATGAATATAAACTGGCCCAAGTCCAATTGTGCTATGACATCAACATGAGGCCCTTAAAATTCAAATAGCTAGCAAGTCCGCTTGTCAATTTGTATATCGTGGAAATGTAGGTGTTATTTGTTGGCCACGAAACAACAGAGAGATAATTTTGAACCCACCAGCCCGAGAACACGCCATCCAAATAGTGGTCAGGTATGGAATGAGGGATTTGTACATGCTCTATAAAATCTCATGTCTATATTTTTTAGAAATACATCTTTACTATATACTACTTGTTTCCTCCGGATGTTGTTTAAAAGACACGAAAGAATAGAACTAGAATGTTGAGAAACCCAGTCCGCAACTTCGGTTGTTAATTTTTATATTGCGAGACTCTGGGTGCTATTTGTAGGATACATAGCAATAGAGGCATAGCTTTGAGCACGCCAGAACGGGAACCCGCAATCGAAAAAGTGGCCAAGTATGAAATGCGGGATCCGTACAAGCTCTATAAAAACCTCACGTCCATACCTTGTAACAGTTCATACTTAGTATGTATTACTCATTTTTTGGAAAACTTCTACCTGCGGACGTTGGTGGATTCATGATTTCAGGTTTCAATTAATTTTAGGTCGCCAGCCCGACCGACCACTTCTCCGTTTGATATTGTAAGAAATGAATGTAAACTGGCCCAAGTCCAATTATGTTATTACATGAACACAAGGCCCTTCAAATTGAAATAGTCCGCAAATCTACTTGTCAATTTATATATGGCAAAAATCTGGGTACTATCTGTAGGGAATGGAACAAAAAAGGCCCAATTTTGAGCCCGCCAGCCTGAGAACCCGCGCTCCATCCCAAGAACCCATGATCCAAATAGTGACCAAGTATGGAATGGGGGTTGCGTACATGCTCTATAAAATCTCATGCCCATACTTTATAAAAGTACAGATTTGGTGTTATAAAAATTTCATGTGGATATTTTATAAGATTACATACTTAGTATATTCCAACCCGACCGACTGCTTCTCCGTTTGATATTGTAAGAAATGAATGTAAAGTGGCCCAAGTCCAATTGCACTATTACATCAACACAATGCCCTTCAAATTGAAATAGTCCAAAAATCCGCTTGTCAATTTGTATATCACGAAACTCTGGGTGCTATTTGTAGGGAACGAAACAACAAAGGCCCAATTTTCAACCCGCCAGCGCGAGAACCCACAATCCATCCCGAGAACCCATGATCCAAAAAGTGACCAAGTATGGTATGAGGGCTGCGTACATGCTCTATAAAATCTCATGCCTTTACTTTATAAAAGTACATATTTTTTATGTATAACTCGTTTCACGTTGATTTCACTACTTTGATATCAACATCCCGATCGACCGACCACTTCCCTGTTTCATATATGTCACTGAGATGCAATATAACCATCGGCCCTTCATGTTTCCTGAGTATATATTCTGCCCTTTTTCTTTTGTAACCCGCCCAACCGATTTCTATAGGTATTTCTTGGAATTGATTTCAGCATTGTCGTTGCCTTCGTACTTGTTTCTAGATATGCAATAATAAAACCTTAATGATAGTATTTCATCTTGTAGGAACCGTTAAGATTGTCATTAATGCATTTGTCATTACTATGAATAAAACTAAAATTTGCGCACAAGTATGTTATCCTTTCCAAGTATTCGTTTCAAACATTATGCAATGTGTTTTTTATGAGCTGACGGGTTGTCACTTTTAACAAATCCATAATTATTAAACTCTCTTTGTTGTCACTGCGACCTTTGCACATTTTTCTAATTATGCAATTAGTAAGTTGTTATGGTGACATCCCATTCCGAGCAAACCCTGGAGATTGTCATTGATCACCGAAAGGCTCGAGGAGATATTCCATTGATACACAATAAACCATAATTTTCGGAGGGTTATATTATCCTTCCCCGATTTTCGTTTCAAACATACTCTTGAGAAAATGGAAATTCTTGTTAA
>ML780230.1:177208-218030 GCA_009831015.1 Picea engelmannii
TGCAAGTGTTCGGTTCAAGTCTTGTTGTAAATGAGAATGTCATATAGATACACCACTACAAAAGTATTGGTGAATGGTCACAGGATATCGTCCATCATCCTCATGAAAGTGGTTGGAGTATTTTTCAGACCAAAGGGCATAAACAACCATTCAAAAAGGTCTTCCTTTGACTTGAAGGTAGTCCTCCATACATCTGTCTCTTCTATTGGGACCTGGTGGTAGCTAGACTTTAGATCAATCTTACTGAAGTATTTCGCCCCCGTGATTTTATCAATGAGGTCGTTAATTCGGGGAATCGGGTACAGGTTTTTTATTGTGATTTTATTCAAATCTCAATAATCAATGCAAAGTCGACAGGTTCCATATTTCTTCTATACAAGCACGATTGGGCTCCCAGAAGTTGACGAGATGGGATGGATGTGCCCCTTGTGGAGAAATTATTGGATTTGTTGCTTGATATCCCCATTCTCTAACAGAGAGCGATGATAGACTAGCCCATTGGGCAGTGGTGCACCGAGGGTCAGATCAATGGGGTGCTTGACCTAGCAGTGCAGAGGTACCTCAGTAGGTGAGGAGAATATATCCGAGTATTCTTCCATGACCTTATCTACATTCTTATGCTGTGTGGAGAGGTCAGTCACGAAGACCCTGAATGTGGCTATGATTTTTCTCTCATTCTAAGAACGAATAATGAAGAAGACGAACTTCCCCATTTGAGAGATGACCTTCCTGCATTGCTTAGCAGAGATCAAGGAAATAGCACTAGGTGGGACAACCTCAAGTATCCTGTACAATTTCTTGTTCAAAGTAATAATAACACTATGAGTCCTAGACTCATATACAACATGACGTTTCCATAAATAAGGTTGGCCCAAAAGAACATCCCAAACTTCGAGAGGAGAAACATCACACAATACCTCGTCTTTGAAGGGCTTGATTCCGTATGACAGTCGAAACTGTTGCCTGACGTGGAGATTGCTTCCTTGGCGGAGCCATCCAATGGTGTAGGGTTGTGGATGTGGTGTTGTCGGTAGGGATAGCTGCTTGATGACCTCTATCGAGATGAGGTTCTTTTGGATATCACTATCAATGATGAAGTACAATGGGGTGCCTTTTACCCACATCTGTGAATGGAAGAGGTGCTCTCCTTCTTCTGGCTCATCTAGTTCACCATGCTGGAGCTTGGTGGTAGCAATGGTAGCACTAGGTTCCACATCAATTATCTGTCTTCTTCTTTTTGGTTCTAACTCAAAGTCAGAACCTGCATCTAATTCAGAGGCTTTCACTTCAGCCACCTGCGTCTACTTTGAGAGCAGTCGAAAGTGTTATGCCAAGGCCTCTTATGGAAGTCGCACCACTTCCCAGTATATTTCTTTGTCTTTCTAGTATCCTTATTTTCTTTCGGCCTGGACAGGTTGTCCTGATAGTGTCCATCTTTTCTCTGTCCTTTGTTCTGTGGGTTGGGGCCACCCCTTCCAGGCTTTTTTTTTGCGGGGTTCCCCTACCCAAATTGTCACATCTTTTGTTTGAGCTTCTGCTCGATTTTGACGACATATCGGTAGGTCGTGCCCAAGGATGAGGTGTCCAGAAATTCCATTTCAGTCTGGATGTATCTATGCAGATCACCACGATACTTGAGCATGATATGTCGCTCAAAATATTTGATACCCATATTGGTGTGCAAGGTATGGAAGATCTTTGTGAAATATGGCACTGCTTGGTCTCTTTCTTGCCGCAGTGTGGTCCATTTGGTCTACAAGTTGTCATAACTTCTGACAAGGTAATATTTTTCCTTAATAGCATCGATGAAGGATTCCCAGGTGGTCATGACTATAAATATTGATGGTTTCTCTATTTTCATTTTCTCACATAAAGTTTCCCACCAATCTTTGACATGGGGAACGACTTTGATGAGCGTAAAAGTAATTTTTTCTCTATTCGAAAAGTTATGGACAGAAAAATGTCCTTCTAGTAGATTCAACCACTTGTCTACAATATCTACATCTATCTGACCTTCAAATATAGGAATATCAAATTTTATTTGTACCTTGAAGGGGGCGGTGCCTCCGCTCGAAGAAGATGTGTCGTCTGTCGGTAGTCGTCGAAGGATTTGCGCAAAATTATCCATCATCTCATTCCTTTGTTGCATGAGGGCTTCCTCAATCAACAGTTTGAAAGGATCTCCGATCCTATCATCTTTCTTTTCTCCTTCCATGAGAGGTCGCTTGGGTGTGTGAGAGCTATTGTCCTCAAGAGAAACAAGTTTGAGACCCAACTCTTTGTACTTCGACCTCATTGGGAACATGCATTAAGACGACGAACAGACTTCTCTGATACCACTGATACAAATTTTATGAGAAGAATGAAGTGACTACAGATTATTAATATATTCTTAACATAGAATAACAGAGATACAGTAAAATGGGTTTTCTATTCAATAAGGAAATAAGTTGAAACTCTAAAATGCAGCAGAAAATAAGCTTGCTAGAATGGTGGTGTCTTATCTCTGAGAAGAGATGTGACAAATGCACTCATTCACAAGAAGATGATTACAATGAGGTTCTCAAGGTTTTTTTACAATAAACAGGAGTTTCAAAAACCCTAAACATCCAAAAACCTAACCTTAGGAGATGAAGCGCCAAAAGTCATGTGGGCTCTGTTTGGGTAAGTTAGTACATTAACTTCCCAGGGTCATACCTTTTGCATACGATCTTTGTTTTAGGCGTATGATATCCCATTAGAAATATCTATCCGAGGACTACAATAGTTACACAAAATTTTGAAATTTTGCGACCGCAACATACCACAAAAAACATCATTTAGCCCCTCAAAACAGCTCCGGAAGTTCATGACCCAAAAAACTGCTAAAAATAGTAAATTATCAAAATTGCTAGAAAGTTGTTGTGAGCCAGATGGAAAAGGTGGGTGGACACTGATATCCACCTGGATCACTAATGTATTCCATAAGAAATCTCTTCTACATGTTATCCAATGAATCTTGATTACTACGAAAACTATCATTGAGGCCATCTGTAAGGTCATGCAATCTAGCATCCAATGTGTCATACAATTGAGATTTGAATGCGTCAAAAAATTATTTGAGGGTTTGAGAGGAAATATCCATATGAACACCCTATGAACTATTTGGTCCCACATCCGTCATGAAAAAACCCAAAAATAAAACAATAACTTACAACAAAAAATCATGGTTTTTTCTGGAAAACCCTAAATACCTGTTGAATTTAAAATGCTCATAACTTCACTTCCTGGACTCCATTTCGGCTGATTTTTTTTTTAATATGGGTGAAATTGTGAGAGGAACTCATATATGTAATTTTTTTGGGAAAATTCAGCCTCCAGTTGCTACAGAAATAAAATAAATCGCACCACCGTCTACGGAAAAAACCCTGAAAATTGCAGATTTTAAAATTTCAATATCTTGACTTCCCAGACTCCGTTTCAGATGATTTTTTTTTTTAACTTGGGTGTTTTTTTGAGAGGAACTCAAATATAAAACCTGTTTCTTCATATTTTTCACATAAATATATCAAAATGTTCTGGAATGTCGTGTTCCTCTTTTTTCTTATTCGAAAAAAATCTGCAAAAAATATTTTCCCACAATGTCTGCCAAGGAAAGTGCTCTGATACCACTTTTTAAGAACCTGAATAGATATACAAATATAATCACCACAAATAATGAATACACAATAGATCCACAAAGAAATATAGAAGAAACCACACTATAGTATTACCAAACCCCTTGAGGTAGTGCAACACCACACAATGAATCCTATTGTGGAAGGGATCCTCTCTTGTTCAGTTGCCTCTTCGAGGGGGAAACCTCCTAATGAGCTTCAACTCCAAATAAAATATTTCTCTTCATGTCCCATTACATTTCTTGAACCCCTTTATATAGTGCTACCATCACTTAAGAACATTCTGGAGGAGGAATCTTCTAGAAGTCGAACCTTCTAAGAAATCCTCTTACATGTATTATATCTAACTACTCAATTATTATATCTAACTACCATAGTGAGCCTTATTTAATAATATAGTGGACCTAGTCCACCTTACATTGAATGGCCTCCACTATTATCACTATGGGCCCTCTTCTCCCCCCAACTACCTCTCTAGCTACCTTACATTTTTCGTCTTCTATACTTGGTGAAATATCTGTTTCTCTTTTACCTGAACTTTATCTTTTTTGTCACTTATTTGTTCTTTCGAAAATCTATGGTTGTGCACGTGGGGGTTCTTGTGGGTTCACACTTGCACTCATGCTCTTTTATTGCAACACTGGCCTACTGCTTCCCCATTTCATACCCAGAAACTTTTGTGACCGTGAATTCCTGGTATGGGGGATCTATATTGGACTCTTGTTGTTCCATGGCCTGCAAACAATACCGTCACTTCAGCAATATACAAATTTGCAACCGGACTCATATCATACCCTCTTCCATATTACAGTCCACCTATCATGCTTTCTTCCGTGGAATACATTTTCCACTGAAAAAATTTCGAGAAATAAAATTTAACAGTTCGGTCCTCGCATATTTTTTGGAACTATTGTCACCCCATTTTTAATCATGCCTGCCCTCTTTCCATACTTCGCCATTTCTTCAAATTTATTTGGTGGATTGTTGGTTTGGCGGGTTGAAGAAATATTCAATTCCTAGTTGTTGTTTCCTGTGCCCACAACCCTTTGCAATTAGCAATTGCCAATTATATATAAGATCTTATTTCTAGGCATGCAATTAGCAATTTTCCTATTTCATACTTAGCCACTTTCACGAAATTCTGCAAATATAAAAACCCGCCACTGAACTGCCCCATCATGATCTCTTTTGTTTTACACATTTTGCACTAAAAAATTCCAATACATAAAATTTGACTGTGCAACACTCCCATGTACTGAGTATCCCCATAACCCTTTTTTGAATCTCATCTGACTACTTTTCAGAGCTTTCCATTCTTTCCTTGCTCTCTGTCATCTCTGTCACTTTCGCACTTGTCTATAATAAAAGAAAAAAAAAAGTTTTCATATATATATATATATATATATATATTGTTTCTAAATATGGAATTACTAGAATTTAATTCTAATTGGTCTTCATGCAGGAACCATATAAATTGTCATTGATGGGTGAAAGGCTCAAGGAAATTTCATATTGATGAGCATTAAACAAAAATTTGTGGAGATATTATATTATCCCTTCCGAGTGTTGATTTAAAAATTATGAAATTTCGTTCACACGTCGTGGCCTCCGCACGTTCACAAAAACTCCAATGCTTAATTTCTCTTTTATGTACCCACCACCTAGGCATTTCTAAATATGCAATAAATAATCTTTACTGCTAATAGTTCATCATGCACCACCCATACAGATTTTCATTAATCAGTGAAAGGATCGAGGAGCTTTCCCATTCATAAGCATTTAACCAAGATTTAGCGGAGAGTTACATTATTAGCTCTAACTATTCATTTAAACTATCACATGTAGCAAACCAACATTCTCATAAACCTATGGTATCAGCTCGACAAAATTTATGTGGATATACAGTGAACATCATGCCGTGAGGACTACAACTTCTAGTGGTCTAGGGAATATTCTTATTACTCAACCTCTGTCGCAGAGAACCAAGTAATTTGGACCTCTGAGATTACTGAGGCAGGTTGCATCCCTGAGGTTTTTTACTCTAAGGACTTGGTCTCCTGGTGCACCGATAAATTTATTTCAGACAAAAGAATTATTCCACTTCGGGACCGCTCTTCTATTTCTTTGTCACCTCAAGTCTTCCACCAGATGCTAAAATTGTCAGAGCCAACATTGACGTTCATAGGAGAAGATTGAAAACAATTCCTAGCAAAGCATAATAACAGGTTGGGCCTCTTGCCCCATTTTTTGGAAAACCCACTTCTAGTTCCTGAAGATATTACAAGCTTCCTGAAGATTTCCTAGCTGTTTACAAGAACAACGAGACAGGATTCCACAACAACAATTTATCGGATGACTCTTTATATTTTGTATTTCACGATCAATGAACAAGCCATTTTTTATTGGGGCAGGTTAATTTACCATGAAATCTGTTCCCAATTGTCAAGCTTCAAAAGGGAAAAGAAATTTTATATGTCGTGATATTTAGTTTTTGCAATAAAGCATTCATGTTGCTTTCCACAACTATCTATGTCCAAGAATGTCAACTACGAATTCCACCCAGTAACGTTCTGGTAACAGGACTTGTGGAAGCGCAAGGCTTCCCACTGCTTTTATGAGGATTTTAATGGATTCGTGTTTGTTTTCAAATCTTTTTTGCTAGGAGAAGATGTTCCCCACATATCTGAATAGGAAACCAGTGTTTTGGAAAAATATGGGACACTCGAACATTTGGATAATTACAATGTCATAAGAATTTTTGGCTCCACGGAACAACCTGCTCTCCTTCCATGTCACATTATAGAAAAAATGTCTGTTGTAGAAGTAGCACGACAATACAACTATTGGTTATATCTATTGCAACAGAAGAAAAAAAAACAATTCATTCCTTTTCCTTGGAAAGTAGGGGAGTTCATGTTGAAAAACGTCAACAAAATTGACGAATTCGTAGCACATTCTAGCATATCCAACCTGAGATATTCTAAAATCATAAGAGGGTTCAACCCCTATAATATTTTTCGACAAGATTTACCAACACTTGGCCTCGACAATTGTTTTTAAAAAAAACACCTGCCGAAAAATAGAAACAGTAGCGACAACGGTCCTGGCCTGGCTCTGATGTCGACGATGTAGACACAGTGAAAAGATGTACTAAATTGTACACGCAATAGGGGAAAGGTCTCAGTGAGAAGAGTGTTCAATCGAAAAATAACACTCCAAAAATTAAGACATCCCGGAGCATCGCTCCAACGACCCACCACAACAACAAAGAAACTCAGAGTTCTTCAAATGGAGGAGGAGATATTGACCCTCCTCACTCTAAAATTCATATTTCTCATAAGCTTCCAGTAGAGAAGAAGAGAAAAGAAAATCTGGGGCAAGCAGAAGAGCAGGAAATTCATAGTGAGAACATGGAACTCGACACTAATCTAGATAGCATGATCCGCTTCCTTGATCATCCCAGAGACACCATCCACCATATCCATTCAATGGACATATATGTTACCGAAAATTTTGATGAAGATGAATCCTTCGTGTTTTATAGCATTTTTTTTTATAGTCAATCAAAAAAATTGATAATTGAGAAAAAAGATGTTAAAAATAAGAAAGGAAAATATCATTCATAGGTTGACCTTCCCAACATGCGGCCATCCCAAATCTGTCAACTTCACACTGCGAGCGGAGAAGCACTTCATGATTCCATTGGAGGCATCGAGACCGAGAATTCCAAACTGAAGGATCGGGTCAAGGAATTGGAAGATGCTTTCATTCCTATGCCATTGCTTGTCAATCCTTTGGCAATAGCCATGCTTTCCACCCCTTCACCCAACGTAAAAGAATCCTCCACCCTACATGCATCCTGTAAAGGATATGTGGAGAATAATATCAAAAAGAGAATGGAACTCATTACTGAGGCGTGGAAAAGATCACAAACCATCACTTCCCTTGGAACCAGGGCACATATTTTACTTGAACATTTGCAGACCAAGTTAAACGATGAGGAAACTTTCTTTTTAAAAATGGTCATTCCTTTTGGCACCATTGTCAACAATATGACATAAACAAGAACAAGAGAAGAAGATCTTCCATCCAAAAACTAGATCGGTCAATTAAATGCATGTTGGAAAGAAAAAGTGAAGAACATGCATCTCATTCTTCATTCATGTGAGCAAGCCATATCGAAGAAAGATAAATTATTCACAAGGTTGTCAAATATAGACTTAGCCAGGAAAACCAACGACTTCCAAGACACCGACTTAATCGCAAACTCCTTACCCTTAACCAGGCAAGAGTTCGATAAACAGGTTGTTGTGTTTAAGGCCTTGTCTCTGGAAACGTTATACATCATCCTTCAATTTGATCAAGCTCATGTCCATGACTGCGTAGTCAAATATTCAGCTAGAATGAGGAAATTCATCAGGCTCTCTGTAATCTTTTTATCGACTTCCAGGAATTAGAAAATGATCTTTTCAACATAAAAAACCGGAATGAGATCAACGTCACACCTATGAGAAGCTACATTGAAGAATGGGTTGAAAGGAAATTGATGCAGGCCGATGACGAAAGGCAACAGGCAGTTGCCAGCATTCTAGCAGTCGTCGAGGACATCATCGAAACCACATTCGTCGGCGACATCAATGAAACAACACCTGCAAGCAAATAGCCAGAGGGCTCATATATACCCTCACTATAAGACTACTGACCGCATCCTGCTTTGTCTATCAACCCAGTTATTCCACTTTCTTAAATAGAGATGTGTAGGCAAACACTTATACCTTTCCATTAATTTTTTTGCAGGTATTACACTTTATCTTCTTTTTACAATCCTGTTTTTTGTACATATTTCTCTAATGGTCCGCGGGAGACCCAATCCCAGTCTACATGACAAATGCATTGAAATTCCGATTTATATGTAACAGACTTTATTTTTTTGTATATTTCAAAATTTCCGGTTATATGTAACAGACTTTTATTTTTTGACATATTTCAAATAAATATGTTTTCTTATCTTCTTTTAAATTTATGTTTTCATACATTCTTATCTTTCACTAATATGTATGACAAATGCATTTAATTTTTGATATGTTACAGACTTCTATTTTTTTATATATTTAAAAATAAATGGTGCTCTACATTGCAAGCTTCATTTACTTATACCTCATGTTCACAAATGCATTTAAATTTTTATATTTCTTATCTCCTTTTAATTTTATGTCTTCCTATATTTTTATCTTTCACCAGTCCATATGGCAACAAATTTATTCTTTCACTCTCAACAAATTCGTAGTTTGTTAAATACTTTCAAAAAATAAATGCTTGTTATATACTTTCAAAAAATAGATTTTGAGCTAAACGTCATTTACTTTTGCCCCATGTTCCGTGATATACATGTTGCACACAATATTTGTGTGATATACATTTTGCACAAAACACTTCACAATTGGACCCCATTTTCCACAATTTACTTTCTAACCTCGTTAGCAAGGGACTGACCTGCTACCCAGCCTTGTTAACTTATGTAATGTGATAAAAATATTTTAACTTTTTTGAATTTTTTTTTAAGATTAATTTATATAATATGATAAATATATATATATATATATATATATATATATTTAATAAAAAAATAATGGTAATTCTCTCCAAATTTCTTAGTAAATTAAGCAAACAGAAACTAATTTACTAATTTAAACAAACTAATAGAGTTTCTTGTTAAGACTAATTTCTATAATGTGAAACAAATATTTTAACTTTCTTTTTTATTTTTTAATAAACTAATACAGTTTCTTGTTTTTTATTAGGATAAATTTGTATAATGTGATACAAATATTTTAACTTTCTTTCTTATCTTTTAATAAACTAATACAGTTTCTTGATTTTTATTAACGTAAATTTCTATGATGTGATACAAATATTTTAATTTTTTTAATAAACTAATATTATACAAATATTTTAATTTTTTTTAATAAACTAATACATTTCTTGTTAAGAATAATTTTTATAATGTGGATAAAAATATTTTAACTTTCTTTTTTAATAAATATATAATTGCAAATTTTCCTAAAAAAATAGTAATTTACTAATCTATACAATGTGTATAGAACTATTTTAACGTGCTTTTCTTAAATAAGAAGTTAAATAAGAATAGAAAATAACACAGTTTCTTAATAAGACTAATTTCTGTAATGTGAATAAACATATTTAAATTTTTTTAATAGATAAATAATTGTAAATTTCTAAAAATAATAATATTTTAAATAAATAGAAATTAACACAGTTGATTGTCCAGACTGATTTATATAATATGTATAAAAATCTTTAAATTTTCTTTTAAATAGGAAAATAATTGCAAGTTTTTCAAAAAAGTAATTTAAACCAACATAAATTTTGGCAGTTTCTAATAAAGGTTTAATTATTAAATTAGAATAAAATATAGATATATTCTAAATAACTAAATTAGAATGAAGTTTTAATTGGAAACAATGAAAAAGGGATAAAAGTTGAATGTCCAGATTAATTTATATAACATGTAAAAATTATTTAAATTTTCTTTCAAATAGGAAAATAATTGCAAGTTTTTCAGAAAAGTAATTTAAACCAACAGAAATTTTCGCAGTTTCTAATAAAGTTTTAATTATTAAATTTGAATAAAATATAGATATACTAAATTAGAATGAAGTTTTAATTAGAAACAATGAAAAGGGGATAAATGTTGAATGTACAGATTAATTTATATAATATGTATAAAAATATTTTTTTATTTTTTAAATAGGATATTATATAAAAATATTTAATTTTTTATTTTAAATAGGAAAATAATTGCAAAGTTTTTCAAAAAAGGTAATTTAAACCAACAGCAGAAATTTCGTAGTTTCTAATAAAGGTTTAGTTAGTATAACACATATAATATATGTGTTATACTAAAAAACAGTTACAATATTTTTATCTATATTATTCAAATGAAATAGTGTATTACTTTTGTGACACTAAGAAGGTTGAAAATGAAAAGCACTTTTTCTTAGATTGTCCAGCCTATACCCATATTAGATTTCATTTTCAAAATATTGATCACACTACTAACTTTCTTAACCTCTTAACTCAACAAAAGTATGTTGATCTTGGAAAGCTTCTCTTAATGTTTTTCGAGCACAGAAACAAAATTCTAAAGAATCACAAGTAATCACTTGCCCTCTTAAAATCCAATAGATCAATTAAGTCTTAATAGACGATCATCATCATCATCAGTATAACACATATATTATAATTTAATTATTAAATTTTAATAAAATATAGATATATTCTAAATAACTAAATTAGAATGAAGTTTTAATTAGAAACAATGAAAAGAGGATAAACGTTGAATGAGACTAGTTTATATAATGTGTATAAAAATATTTAAATTTTCTTTTAACTGAAAATAATTGCAAGTTTTTCAAAAATAATTTAAATCAACAGAAAATTTTAGGAGTTTTTAGTAAAGATTTAGTTATTAAATTCTAATAAAATATAAGTATAATCTAAATAACTAAATTAGAATGAAGCTTTAATTAGAAACAATGAAAAGGAGATAAACGTTGAAGGAAAGAGTCTTAAATATATACGCATTGTTTTTGTCAAATAATTCATTATAAATATATGTATAATACAATCCATATCAATTAAACAGTTTTTCATTTTTTCTTTTTTGTCAAGAAAAAAAAGGTGAGAACAAAGAACAGTGATCATGGTTGCAACATTGCTGATCAGAGTGCTTGTGCATTTTAGTTTTGATTTATACCTTTTATTTTATTTTATTTTGATGCATAATCTAGATCTTTATGTTTTTGTTACTGTCCATTAATGTTGAAGCTGTAAAGGTTTTACTAACATGTTAAAAAACTAAGCCATAGCAAACTGCGTTCTTGGAATTTGCTACTGAGAATAATTGGTTTGTTGTTCAGTTACTACAAATTATTTTCAGAATTTCCATAATATACATGCAATGCTAATTATTTAACTCTACGGTGCGCAGTCACATGGCGCCTGCGCAGAATATTTTGTTTTGTGCACTGTTGGTGTTCTTGTGGGTTGCTCGTAGAGTTAATGCACAGGGTGATTGGCAGAATGCACATGCAACGTTCTACACTACGGGTACAACAGGTACGTTCACCCATACAGAAATACGTCCTCTCCAAATGAAAGAGGTTGATGAATTCATCTCTTTAAATTATTTGATAAGAACTAAATTACTCCGTCCCTGAAAATGCCTCAGGCGGTAGCTGTGGATACGGCGTTCTGCAGAGCCAATTCTCCCAATTCTATGGAGCAAACACGGCAGCTCTGAGCTCAGCCCTTTTCAACAATGGGCTTACTTGCGGCGCCTGCTATGAATTACAATGCATTAACGATTCTCAGTGGTGTTTGCCGGGTACTGTGACTATTACCGCAACCAACTTTTGCCCTCCAAACACAAATCTGCCCAGCAACAATGGCGGCTGGTGCAATCTACCACTTCAGCACTTCGATCTCACTCAGCCTGCTTTCGTACAGATTGCAAATTATCAAAGTGGCATTGTTCCTGTACAGTATAGAAGGTGGCTTCTGGACGGTCCCCTACTCCTCTCTTTTTACTTTAAAACCTGAAATAAATATTTTCATTTTAAATACTAATTGGATGTACCGTATTGTCGTAACGTATCCAGAGTGCAATGTGCGAGGACGGGCGGAATTCGATTCACTATCAGTGGTAATCCCAACTTCAATTTGGTTCTCATCAGCAATGTTGGAGGAGCGGGCGACGTGAACGCTGTTTCTATTAAAGGTTCAAACACCGATTGGCAACCGATGACGCAAAACTGGGGACAGAATTGGCAGTGCAATACTCAATTAACAGGTCAGGGTTTGTCGTTCCAAGTCACCACCAGCGACGGCAAGACGGTCGTTTCCAACAACGTGGCTCCGTCAAATTGGCAGTTTGGACAGACATTCGTAGGATCCCAGTTCTAAGCATTTCCCTTCAAATATGAAGGGTAGTGTGTCCGTATTTACTCAGTGAAATCATATTTTTTCCACGGCAACTCAATGCAATTACTAATCTTTGGAAGCTGCATAATTGATTAGTACACATAATTCTTGCTGCAGTATTAGTAGATAGTAGCGAATTTTCGACGAACAAGATGTATTACTAATGTTGCAAGAGCATTTTGATAATCTCTTTGCATCTATGTCGGGTAGTTTCCATAGGTTTAATATCAGCGTTAATCTTAACAAATAAATGATAATGGTTTGGTTTGTTTATGTATGTCTATGAGCCTAATTAATATGCTTTTGCTGTGTCATGGATGACAAAATCTCGATGATTTAAAAAGTTATGAAATTTGGTACTATCTTTTATATATTATATTAACCTTATATAAAAGGTTAAGTTTAATATTTTTTAATATTGTTTATTATTTATAGAAATAATTTTTTTTATCAAATTTTACAAAATAAATTCTCTCAAATATTTTGAGTTTAATATAATTAGTTGTATTCACTTTTAAAAACACTTTTTATAGAAAAACATTTTATATATAAGTTATATAAAAGCATTTAAAAACTTTTTTTTTTTTTTTATGTAGGTTCTAATGACGAAGAAGATGAAGGTTAATAATCATTGAGACCAAAATAAGGAATGTAAGAGATTATTTGTATTTCTTTACAATGTTACTTGGATTTAATATGGATATACTCAAGGTATTTTAGGAGAGTGAATTTCATCTTGAACCCTCTCAATGTTCCAAAGGTGAAAAAAGTGGATTCATAATATTTGTTTTCTTTCTTTATTAATAAATAATAAAGAGATAATTTTGATACTTTATTTGGGTTAATGTTTTTTTTATAATATTTTTTTTTTAGCTAAAATTTTATTAGCTCCTTAATTGAATCAATACCTTTGTCATGGCGCCTCATGATTTGTCTACCAGTTACGGAAAACTGAGTGAGCACCAGGGTCCATTAAAATTGTCCAAAACTACCTTAAAAACCATTAACAAAATGAAAAAAAGTTTGTAGAACTTACAAAAGCTCATTGAGCTTGTGCAAAGGGTAAATCCTATCAAAAATTAAACTGCCACTATCTAAAAAGGCCACATATAGAGTCAAGTGCATTGACCAAAAAACAAAATAGCGTCATTACGAGAAGCAGACAACCTCCACTCCGGAGTGAAGGCATAAGGTTGGTGGAAAACTCGACATCTAGAATGCACAGGCTCGCTAGAGAATGAGTCAAAGAGAACATCCTTCCTGCGATTGATACTGTCCTGGAGAAATTCTTTATCTGAGACTGTCTCACAAAATTTGCAAAGAATTCAGAGTTGTTCCTTTGTTACATGAAGCAGAGAGCTATCACCCATGCTAGAGGGACTCGAACTTCGAGAGGCCTAAGAAATTGCTTGAACCAGAGCTGGATTGGCTAGAGGTATATCCTCTTTGATGGGGAACCCCTAGTGCGCCTCAGCGAGATCCCATTCCATTCTCTCCCTCGATGTTGGTTCCAGTGCATGGTGTTGTTTGTAAATGTGTTGAACCTGCACAAAATATTTCTAGATAGAAAATACCACACACATTTGTAGAGAGAAATTGAGAAAGAGGAAGCAAGAGAGAAAGAATGAAAGAATTCTCATTAACCGTTGTGAATAATGAATAATTTACACATGATATACTCTTTATAACACAATCAATGTGCACTGGAGGAGAACCAATGCACCATAGTGGTGGTGTAGAGTGATATGGACACACACTCGCAGTTACGGGAGTGAAATTCCATCTAGTCTAGTCTCGCAAGCAGTTACGTGAGTAAATTGCCACCTAGCTGAGTTAACTGGTCAATCAATCTTCAGTTAACTAATTGAAATAGAGTGTAGTGAGGACTAGATCAAGGAATCAAGGGTAATGTGACATTCTGGTGATGAAACCAAAGGTTTATGCGCATTAGCATGGTGATGATCCCAATGTTTAATGGTGACAAAACCAATGAAGCATCTAGACTCAACTCAACTAGTCAAATTGAAGTGTCAACTGAAGAGAATATTCTCTAGGTGGAATATTCTTCCATAAACTTTAGGATATTGGATAATGACGAATAAACATAGGAAAAACCTTAGGACCTTGGGAAAAATAAATCCTAGGTGTGAGTGAAGTAACTGAAACACCCCCCCTGAACATCACTATGGTCAAAATAAAGAATGGGTCCCGACAACGAGGCCATGTTAGGTACCCAAATACAAAAGATACACTGAAAATAAAGTGAGGAAAGATGGAAAACCTGAAGGGAACCCCCCCCCTTCAAGGTACAATGCATGCAAAAATAAGAAATGGGATTTGTTAGGAAATTGTGTCCTACACTCCAAGACGACCTCACAAAGAATGGAACTTCTTCTAAGTAAAGGTCTTGGTGAATATGCTTGTCGTCTGATTTGCTTAAGGACAAAATTGTAGGTTGATGATCCCCTTGTGTACTAAGTACCATCTATAGTGCATATGGATCTGGATGTGCTTCGTTCGTTGCCTCTGAACTAGATCTCTATAGAACTTTAGAGTGTTATGGTTGTCACACCAGATGATGATCGAAGGATGAAACTGAATTTCCAACTCAGTGACAAAATTCTATAGCCACATAGCTTGAATGGTTATGTTAACTACCCCTCTGTACTCTGCCTTGGATGGATATAGAGCAATGGAAGCTATGTTCTTTCTCGACCAATAGATAGGCCAGTAACCGAGACTGAGTGAGTAACCAAATGTGGACTTCTGATCAATGTTGTCGCCATCCTAGTCAAAATCAGTAAACCAAATGAGATATAAGGTATATTTTGATGCATACTAAATCCCAAAGGTGATGGTGCCCTTTATGTATCGAAGGATACACTTTGCATCATTCCAATGTAACTCATGAGACTCCTTCATGAACCTAGAAACTATGCCAACTGCATAGGAGAGGTCTGCTAAGGAGTGTGAAAGATACAAAAAAGTCCCCACTAGTTGCTTGTACAATTTGTTGTCAACCAGTGGAATGTCCCTACCATCCTCAAGTTTGACTCCTGATAGGAAAGGAATCGGAGAAGACTTGCAGTCTATCTTGTGAAATATCTCAAGGAGATCTCGTGCATACTTGGCCTGACACAGTTTGATGCATGATGCATCTTGACTGATCTCTATTCCAAGGAAGAAGTGTAGTGGACCCATGTTCGTCATCAAAAAACTGCCATGTAGAATCCTCTTGACTACAACTCTCATTGAAGTCGAGCAACTGGTAATCAACAAATCATCAACATACAAAACTAAGAGTAGAAGTGAATCAACCATCCTGAGCATGTAGACATTCAGGTCTGATTGACAATGTACAAAGTTCTGTGACAACAAGTAGGAATCCATATTGGCATACCACGCCCTCGGAGCCTGCTTGAGGCAATACATAGACTTCTTCAGTTGACAGACCAAAGATGAGTCCTGCATAAATCCTTGGGGCAACTCCATATAGATCTCCTCAGAGAGATCACCATGAAGAAATGAATTATTCACATCCATCTGATGGACTTCCCATCCCTTGGCTTCCATAATGGTAAGTGCCAATCATATGGAATCCATATTTGCTACTGGAGTGAAGGTCTCATCATAATGAATTCCATGCACCTACTGAAAGCCTTTGGCAACAAGCTTGGCTTTGTATCTGCTAATTTGTCCATCCTTTGTACTCTTGGTCCTGTAGACCCATCTTCATCTGACAAGTTTCCTCCTATAAGGAAGGGGAACCAGATCCCAAGTCTGGTTGTCGAGGAGGGAGTTGTACTCCTCCTCCATGGCGGATTCTCAAAACCAATTTCCATTAATCTCGCCATAAGATTGTGGATATGAAGAATGAACCAAGAAAATATGCCTGGAGGACAATGGTTCAGTGGCATTGTAACAACCCTGGTTAAATAGATGCATAGGGATTATTAAGTAAAATTAATTAGATAATTAATTGTCCTAATATGGTTTTAGTTAAACAATGATTATTATTAATAATATTATTTATTTATTAATTGTTTATAACCGTTGATTGATTAATTAATTAATTGATTGATTGATTACTTAAGACACTCAATGATTTGGGTAATAAATTAAATGGATTAATAACTTTAATTTAATCATTATGAAATATTAGGGGGAGGAGCATTATGAGGGGGGAGGTCTGTATTTCTGTGGAAGATTGGAGATCTCTTTCTGGTTTTGAGGAGTTTGGTTTTGGGGTTTTGGTTAACCATTGTAGGGGGCACCGGGTTGTTGGGGGTTTTGGGCAAGGGGGCCAGGATTCCTTACAGTATCCTGGAGCTAGGGAGCCGAATAGCCTGCCCCTAGATGGCTGGGTGGTTAGTCGGTTCGGGCAGGGTTTGGTCAAAGAAGTAGGTTGGACAAAGCAGCAAAGAGGACGAACAACTAGATTAATAGGAATTAGCATCAGCAAGAGGTATCTATATTATGTTATGTAATTCATTAGATTGTTGTTCATTAATTAATTTATGCTTCTTATATGCTTATGCTGAATGAAATTGCTTGTTGATTAATCTTATTGTTTAAACATTATGAATTTTTTTGGGGGGCTCTTAATTAATTTATGGTCCCTACACAAGGTATCAAAGCATTAGTTTGAAATATGGGCTTGAGGGCCAAGTTCCAACTCCAGCTCCACCTAACCCGCAAGCCAAGAACACAAATTTTTTTAACACAGATATAAATATAAATAAAATATACATACTGAAATTTTTTTAACATAGATATAGACATAAATATAAAATAATGAACACAAATAACCCAAAAAATCCCGAAATAACCCTCAAAAAATAAATCAATAGCATTAAGGAGCTGTGCAAATAGACCTACAACCACTTAACAAAGATAATTAGATTATTTTACAGCATAATCTCACCATAATAAGCTCTCTTAAGCTACAACGACTTCACTTAATTTGATAAAAGGGTTTAAAGTTTAACTATATACCTTGTGTGAGGCCTTCAGCTTCAACTATTTTCCCTAACCAATTTGAGGACCTAAGGTACACTCTAGAGATTTGTCAAAATTCTTTTGTTTGGGTATTTTTGGAGATTTGGTATGCCTTCGCCTACACAATTGTGGCTTCATCTCCATAACTTTACCATTTCTTTGCGAAGTTTAAGAGTTTTGGAAGTTCAAGTACTCATGACATCCTCAAACAGATATTCAATAGAATTGATGACTAATTAAATCTAAATTTTAGTTAGATCATTTAATCAATTAGGGTTATTATTAGGGTTCAAAATAAAGTAAAATAAATTTCTTTTTATTTATCTTTATAAGAGATCTGCAAAGTTTTATAAAATTGAAAATTATACGGATTTTTCAATTGACATTATATTTTTATTATTTGATTTGATGATATTTAAAAAAAAAAATTAATGAGATGAATACTATGACTGGTATTAGAGGAAACCCTATTAGGTCAAAAAGTGATAGTACCTAACAGTCTGTTCTTATAAAAAACAAAATGTGTTGATTGTGAGAATCAACGAAGGAACAAGGACCGAGCATTACTAAAAAGTATTGTAGATCTGGGGCCATCAAAACTTTCATGGAGTATATTTTTACATATTTGCAAAGAAAAGAAAAAAACACAAAATCATCTGTATCTATGAGCATTACTAAAAAGTATTGTATGTAGATTTGGGGTCATTGAGATTTTTATCTAGTATATGTTTACCTATTTGTAAAGAAAAGAGAGACCAGGTCGCAAATAAGGGGAAACAAAATGCACACTCATTGTGCACACACAGGAACCGGCCCCAAACAACCCATGCGCACGGTTACCAAAGCCAGGAGAAAACACCAAGCCCTGTCCATTACATGTGTCTCATCAGCGCCCAACCATGGCCGAGGAGCCACGCGTTGCATGCACAGAAAACAAAATTTTATATTAATAAACAAAAAAATGCAGGTGCAAGCCTGACCATTGAATATCAAGCGAAGAATCCAAGTATCGGAAACACCCACACCAAGGAGGGAGCCAAAGCTCATGTGGTACGCGCCCACCTGCACAACGCAACCTGTGACCTGCAACTTGCAACCACATACACATCCATTAAATATTGTTGTAAACAAAAATATTAATATAAATAAAATTATTGGGCCCAATATCCAATCTCCAGTTAAAGCATCGAGCTAAGAACCTACAATACAACACAAGTTATCTAAGACCGAGCACCCAAGCGCTAGGAATCAAACCACATGGAGGAGGAATCAAAAGGCGCGCACTGCAGAAAAGTCCAATTATCAAGTCGACTAAGAACTGCAGACAAGTCCACAAGCTATCAATCTAAGCACCCAACACAACACAAAGCGTTGAAACCACATGGAGGAGGAACCCACGAAGAACCATGGTAAGTGCACAACACATCTGGTATTCCAGATAGCGCGTCGGTTGGACGGCCTGTGCCAAAGTTTTGTTGAGTCCATGGGTTTCGAACCCCGGACCTCCCCATAGGTGCACCAGTGCCCAGCCACAAAAAAAAGTCAACACACAACCAAGCGCCAAAGTAGAGGGAGGAGGCCACATGGGGAAACCATTATGCACTATGCGTGGATTTTTTTTTTTTATGCAAAATCTACACGCAAACCATACAATCCCAATGCCCAAGCACGAGAGACAAACAAAACCATGTAGCCTTGGGTTCTTTTCGCATAAGAAACAACATACAACAACACCATACACAACACCACACATCCAGAATTTAAAAAACAACATACAAGCCAAACGCCCAAGCATCACCGCCATACACAAAGCCCTGAGGGAAAAAAAAAAAAATTGGTCCTGAGCCCTCAAGCGCCAAATGAAGGAAAAGCCGTGAGCGAAGCACACAGGTGCCACAAAGGCGTCCTCAAGTCCTTGAGCTTGTAGGCACCAAGGCCGACCTCATACTTCACCTCGGCGTGTAATGACTGACTGAGAAACAACAAAAAAAATGAAAATTAAAAGGGGTTGAGTAGGGTTGGAAGTGTGGAATGAAGGGAGGAATGAGAGAAAGTTTAGGTGTAGGGTTTGGGGGTAGTGAGAACCCTAGGGGGAGGGCACGTGGGCCTCATGCGAGGACCCACAATGCCAGACTTTAATTTATTTATTTTTTTAATTATTTTAATTTTTTTTGTTGTTTTGTCTTAATTGTATTTTAATTTTTTATTATTATTATAAAAATTTCATTCGTTTAATTAAGGTTTAAACTTTAATGGTTTAAATTTGTCTAAAATTCTAATTATATATATATATATATATATATTTAAAATAAAACTACTTTTATGGTTTTGGGGATCCATGGGTTTTGAACCCACGACCAACCGTCCGTACAAGACAAGAACTTTGAGGAGAACCCTAACACCAATGTGCCATGTATGTGCCTTGGAGAAAAATTAATTGAATTAATTGAAATGATTAATTAAATTAGTGATTAATTAATTAATACTAATAATAATATTAATTTTCTGGATTAAATTGAAAGTGTTGATTAAGGCGATTGAAACTTAGGTTAAAGTTTAGTCTAGATTATTAGTTTTTAATAGTTAATCAACATTATATTGGAAGTCACCTTAATTAGTTGTAAGAGAAAAGTTTAAAGAACTTAGACTAGGACAAGCGGGAGGAGGCTTCATACGTACTAGGCAAGTAAGCTAGAGGAATTGGCAAGTATAGCGCAAAGCTGGCATAGCTACCGAGCGAGAGGGTAAATAGTTTTCTTAGGCAGTGACACCAAGCTTAGACGCTTAACCCAAACCTATCCAATCCCCTAAAGAGAGTAACATCTGTTTACAGATAAGTAAAGAAAAAATTATGCCTAACCCTGTTTTCTAGTTTAAGTAGCACCAATTTGAAACGTCCTTGAACTCACCCTAACAACTTTGGTTGACGCAGGTTAAATCATGTAGGATGGTTAGGAATCAAGGGAATCAATGCAGAGGAGCATCGTCACAGGCACCGTCAACACCGCCAGTGCCGCCACCACTATCACCGGAACTAGCTCTCATACTGTGCTCTTTGGAGGCCATAAATGAGACTTTAAAGGGGCGACAACCAACAAGGATCAAACTGGAACCCCCACCATATGTAACAGGTAATCCAGAAGCATCGAGGGATTCAGGGGGATGACCTCGACATGAAGACATCACTTGAGAATTGCAGAAGATCAAACTTTCGAAGTTTGTCGGGGTCGCGCCAGTGAACGCGCAGAAGCATGGTTGGAAGCCATGACAAGGTGTTTTGCCTTAAGGCACTATGCGTCCACCTCAAAGGTGAAGATAGCGATTCTTCAGTTAAGAGACAATGCCTTGAACTGGTGGGGAAACCTAGAAAGACAACTACATCTTACCCCGGACACCGTATCTTGGGAACTTTTCGAGGAGAGGTTCCGAAAGAAATATCTGTCAGCTTACTATGAGGAACAACAGGTAGGAGCGTTTCATGCCTTAGTACAAGGAAACAAAACTGTAGAAGAATATGAGAATAGTTTTATGGAATTGGTCAAGTATGTTTCATATATGGATAATGACCAACGACAGGCAGAACGCTTTGCCTATGGGCTAAGACCTAAGATAAGGGCTATGGTGTGGATGTGGAAATCGTCTTCATTAGCGGAAGCTGTGGAAAATGCACATTATGCGGAGGAACACATGAAAATAACTGGAGGTATGAGACCTTCCTTTCCGCATCGTCTCGAATTCGTCGGGAAGGCCCCTAGGACATTTCTCAGGGGAGGGAGCTCAAGGCCACCTCCATATGGTAACAGAGTCGCACCAAGGACAGTAGTAGTAGGGATTTCAATGGCAGCAAGTGCAACATCACGTTCATCACCAACAACGTAGGCAGTTCCATGGCCATCTCATGGAATAGCTAGCAGGGGCAGGGGTTCCAGGGAAGGAACTCATTTCAGAGACATTCATAGAACAGTGCACAGGTTCAATCTCGTGTTACCTGCTGGGGATGTGGAGGACCCCATTAGCAATGTGACTGCCCAGAGTTATAATGAGGATTTGTGCATTGAGAAGGAAAGGCCCCAATGGGAAAAGTAAGTAGCAGCCACCATATTTATGCAGGAGTTAATAATCGCCAGGCTGAACATCAATCCACAGTGGTGGAGTCATCAAGTACACTAAATCATATCAATGTCAAGATTTTATTTGATTTTGGTGAGAAAAATAGTTTCATTTCACCATCTGCATTAGAAAAGAGTGGGTTGGTAGCCTACAAGCACGATGACTTTAAACAAGTCGAGATGGCTTCGGGGGGAAAGCAAGCAGTAGGACCTAGTGTTGATAATTGTATAGTAGACCTGGGAGTGTGTACTACCAAGTTGAAGGTATACGTCACTTCTCTCGAGGCATATGACCTAGTCATTGGAATGGATTGGTTAGAAGCTCATTGAGCTTTGGTAGATTGTTTCGCAAAAAGGGTGCTTTGTGTCGACAATGAAGGAAGACTAGTTGAGATCCAAGGTGTACGGAGAAGGGTGTCATTACGCTTTATCTCAACTATGAAGGTTAAGGGATGCTTGAGGCAAGGGTGTCGACTATATGTAGTGGAAGCAATAAATGAAAGGAGAAGACCCTCATTAGATCAGTACCCGGTATTGTCAGAATTTAAGGATGTTTTTCTGAACGAGTTACCAAGGTTACCTCTTGAGAGGGAGATTTATTTTACTATTGAGCTAAAACCTGGTGCAGTACCAATTTCCAAGAGTCCGTATCGGATGACAGCACCGGAAATTTGTGAATTACAAATGCAGTTGAAAGAGTTACTGGACTTAGGGCTAATAAGGCCCAGTGTTTCACCTTGGGGTGCACTAGTAATTTTTTTAAAGAAGAAGGATGGATCCTTACGATTGTGTATAGATTACAGGGACTTGAACCATGCTACAGTGAAAAATAGGTACCCAATGTCGCGAATAGATGACCTCTTCGATTAGATGAAAGGAGTAGTAGTATTCTCAAAGATCAATTTGCGATCCGGGTATCATCAGTTAAGGATTAAGGAAGGCGATATCCCAAAAACTGCCTTTCAAACTCGGTTTGGACATTACGAGTTTGTCATAGTACCTTTCGGATTGACCAGTGTGCCAACAGTATTCATGAGCCTCATGAACGGTGTATTCCGGAAGTACTTAGATCATTTTTTACAAGTCTTTCTAGATGACATCTTCATCTATTCCAAGAACGAAATAGAACATGCGGAACACTTACGAGTGGTGTTGTCCTGCCTTAGAGAGAACAAATTGTATGGAAAGTTGTCGAAGTGTTCCTTCTTTCAGAAAGAGATCCACTATTTAGGTCATATCATTTTTGGTGAAGAAATCTCTGTGGACCCAGAAAAGGTAAAGGCCAGTATGGAGTGGCCAGTGCCGAAAAATGACCATGAGGTGAGAAGCTTCATGGGGCTAGTAGGTTATTATAGGAGATTTGTGGAAGGATTCTCAAAAATAGTGAAACCCATCACCACCTTCCAGTGCAAGGAGGTCAGATATGAATGGACAGAAGAATGTGATAGTGCATTCATTAAGATTAAGAGGTTACTAACTAGTGCGCCAATTCTATGAGTGTCGGATATGGAAAAAGGACTTCACAGTCTGCACGGATGCCTCGAAGCAAGGGTTGGGGGCCGTGCTAATGCAGGATGGAGGAGTGATAGCTTATGCATCAAGGAAGTTGAAGAAACATTAAGAGCTATACGTGACTCATGATTTAGAGTTGGTGGCTGTAATGCTAGCTCTGAAACTTTGGAGGCACTATCTTCTGGAGCAAAACTTTGAGCTCAAAACGGACCATCAAAGTTTAAAACATCTCTTCACTCAAAGGGATCTGAATGCCAGGCAAAGGCGATGGAGTGAGTTTATGAGTGAGTACGATTTTGGTATTTTGTACATTAAGGGGAAGGAAAATGTGGTCGCAGATGCCTTGAGTAGGAGGCCACATGTCTTCTCCTTGGTACCCTTAAAGTTCAATCTGAGGGAAAGTGTGTTGACACAACTCCAAGGAGACAATTGGTATTTAAAGGTTACTTCAAACCTTTAGAGTGGGAGGCAGTTAGATCCAAATTATGAAGGATATTGTCTGGAAGAAAACATACTATTAAGATATTGAGGAAGGATGTACATCCCTAAAAATGGGGATATTCGAAGAATCATACTGAAGGAATCCCATAGAGCACTTTATTGTGCGGATCTGGGTGTGAAGAAGATGTACGCAGACATGAGGAAGCTCTTCTTCTGGCTAGGCATGAAGCACGATATAGTCCATTTCGTCACTAAGTGCCTAGAGTGTCAACAAGTGAAAGCCAACCACCATCACCCGACAGGCCCCCTACAACTACATGATGTTCCTATGTCCAAGTGGGAAGTCATCTCTATGGATTTTGTTTTGGGGTTTCCTCTCACATCTCAAAGACACAATGTCATTCTTGTGATAGTTGATAAGTTAACCAAGAGTTCTCATTTTATTCCAGTTAGAGACACTTATGATGTCACTGATGTGGCACGTGTGTTTGTAAGCGAGGTTATCCATTTGCACGGGATACCTAAGAATATCATTTCAGATAGGGACTCTAGATTCACTTCTAGGTTTTGGACAAGTTTGTAGTCAACGTTGGGGACTCAGTTGAACTTAAGAACAACTTATCATCCTGAAACAGATGGGCAAACCGAGAGAGTAAATCAAGTCATGGAAGACATGCTCAGGATGTATGTCATGGATAATCAAACCCAGTGGGAGAAGTACCTACCTTTGGTAGAGTTTGCCTATAATAACAGTTTTCATAGCTCCATCAGAATGACACCCTACGAAGATCTGTATGGAAGGCCATGCAAAACTTCGTTGAGTTGGGATAGATTAGAAGATCGAGTAACAGTTGGGCCAAAATTGATTCAAGAGATGGAGGAACAGGTGATTCATATTAGGTAGAGACTAAAGGAAGCAGAGGATAGGCAGAAAAGTTATTTGGATGTACACAGGACCGACCGAAGTTATGAAGTGGGAGACCAGGTTTTCATTCGTATCAGGCCTAATAAGAGTACCATACGGTTCGAGAAGGGGACAAAGTTTTCACATCGATTTATAGGACCGTTCAGATTCCAAGAGAAAATTGGACTCATTGCCTATTGTCTCGTACTACCACCCCACTTGCATAAAACTCATAATGTTTTCCATGTGTCTGTTTTATGTCATTATGTTGTTGATGAATCACATAAACAAAATTGGAATGAATTGCAGGTATCGAACGTAGGAACTCTCACAGTAGAACCGTTACGCATATTGGACTGTAGAGTCTGACAGCTCAGGAATCATCTGGTAGACCAAGTTAAGGTCCAATGGGACAAGTATAGTCCAGGATCTGCTACTTGAGAAGACACCGAGACACTACGATGAGACTATCCCTCACTTTTTTGACCACCTCGAGAATATGTTTCTTGGAGGTGGGGTGTATGTAACACCACCTTTTGACTTAGACAACCAGGAGTACCTGAGGCCTCCACTTTTATTTTCTACTCACAATGAAACTATTAAATGATACACTTAAACTTTTAAGACGTATGAACCTTTATGAATGATTAAATATATTCGGATAATGATGGATATGATGCGATATATTGTGAGAATGTAAATTCTATGAATGTTTAAATGTTATTGATGATGATGGATATAATATGATCTACTATGTGAATGCAAATTTTATGAATGTTTAAATGTTATTGATGATGATGTATATGATGCGACATATTGTGTGAATGAGAATCCTATGAAGATTTAAATGCTATTTGAATGATGATGGGATATGATGCAATCTATTTGGTAAATGATAATTTTATGAATGAGTGTCGAAATGGAATTATGGGATATTATGAGATCTATTTATAACTTGAAGACTTTGATGTTAATATGTTGGTACAAGGATACCAAATTGAAATGATGATTGTATGCAATTACATGATGATAATTCATGGAAATGTATGAGTTTGTGTTACAGACTAATATGCAGGTTATGGGCTATGAAATAGCCAAGGGATAGTAATGATGAAAGTGAATGTCATGGCCACTAGCCGAGAAACATATGGTATGAATATTTGTATGTGAAATTATATTGGTTTGGATGCATTGCTATGATATGTGGACCAGTTCAAGATTTTAGGTGATGAGATTGCCCAAAACCGAATAAACGATGACAAAAATCCTAGCAAGATGGTGCCACTGTATATTCCATTATAGGGTGTGGACTGTAGTTATGATTAGGAGGGGTGGAGGCATTTCCCACCGTGTATCCTCCAAAACCTGAAGTCATGGGAGGACAGTCTTAGCTCACGTTCCCCTAGACATGTGATGATGATTGTCAGTTCCTGTTGGGGAAGCTTGGTCGAGATAGTGACACTTCCACTTACGGGTTCTATTTGGAGTTAGGTCAATATAGTTGACACTCCAAGATGGTCCAGCAGAGGAAGGATAGGAATGAAGATGGAAGTAAGTTAGGGAGGAAGGATGAGTAGAAATAGTTGAGAAAGTATGGAGATTTGTCTGATGGTGGAATTTATTGTTTTTCCCTTCTAAAAAGAAATTGTGTATATATGAATATTCATAATTACGTAACTAAACCATAGTTGTCTAAATAAAATTGTTGAACTAGATAATTGTAATTAAAGGATTTCGCAAACATTTGATTGGTTTATTGTCTTTTATAAAAGACTAGTCTTGTTGATTGGATTGGATGCATACATAAATTACTATAAGGGTGATAGTTATTGATTATTGGTACATGCACAAGACTTGTATGTACTAGCTACACATGTATTTATTGTACATGTACACTAGTATGTATGAGTTTTCTTGGCTTACTTACTAATAGTGTTGGTTGATTGTTATGAATGTGTGAACCATGTTTCTTTTCATTTGTATCATGAGATACCTTAACTTCGAGACGAAGTTTCCTAAAGGGTGGGTGTATGTAACAACCCTGGTTAAATAGATGCATAGGGATTATTAAGTAAAATTAATTAGATAATTAATTGTCCTAATATGGTTTTAGTTAAACAATGATTAGTATTAATAATATTAATTAATTAATTGTTTATAATTGTTGATTGATTAATTAATTGATTACTCAACACATTCAATGATTTGGGCAATAAATTAAATGGCTTAATAACTTTAATTTAATCATTATGAAATATTAGGAGGAGGAGCATTATGAGGGGGGAGGTCTGTATTTTAGTGGAAGATTGGGGATATCTTTTTGGTTTTGAGGAGTTTGGTTTTGCAGTTTTGGTGAACCATTGCAGGGGGCACCGGGTTGCTGGGGGTTTTGGGCATGGGGGCCAGGATTCCTTACTATATCCTGGATCTAGGGAGTCGAACAGGCTACTCCTAGCTAGATGGGTGGTTAGTCGGTTTGGGCAGGGTTTGGTCAAAGCAGCAGGCTGGACAAAGCAACAGAGAGGATGGACAACCAGATCAGTGGGAATTAGCATCAGCAAGAGGTATCTATATTCTATTATGTAATTCATTAGATTGTTGTTCATTAATTAATTTATACTACTTATATGCTTATGATGAATGAAATTGTTTGCTGATTAATCTTATTGTTTAAACATTATGATTTATTTTTTGGGGGTCTTAATTAATTTATGGTCCCTATAGGCAGTGAGTGCAACATGTGACTCCTCGAAATAAGATCGAGTCCTCCTGGTATCGGCTGGATCACCAACAATATCCCCTGCATCTTGAAGAGTAGTTTGTGCCCATTTGGGCCTCTTCTCTGGCTCTGCATCTGCTTCTAGATTATATGACTCTGCATCTGACTGTATTGACTCTGTATCTGAATCATTTGAGTCATATGAATCATAACTCTCATCTGAAGAAGATTCGGCATGTGCATGGTCACAATGTTGAACACGTGGAAGAATGAAGGTGTTTGCATGCGATTGTTGAGGTACATGCAAGACACTCCCTTCGAATCGGAGACTTCACTCAATGATGAGCTGGTCCAAGGAATGATCAATAAGTATGTATATTTTCACACCATTGGGGTATCCAAGAAAAATACACTCAGTTCTTTGTGGATCAAGGGCCTTCCTCTTTTCGGAGGGAATATGGACCTCTGCATGTGAACTGAGAATACGAAAGTGAGTCACTTCTAGTTTGAGGCAGCTCCAAGCCTCGTAGGGTGTCTTATCCTTGACATATCTATGTGGATATTTGTTTTGGATGTATGTTGCACAATTAAGTTCTTTGTCCCATAGTCTTTGTGGTAGTGACTTTGCATGTAGCATGAAAGATGCCATCTCATTTATAGATCTGTTTTTTCATTGAGCAACTTTGTTTTGTTGTGGAGTATAGGGAACTGTGTGCTACAACTAAATCCCTTCCTCGTGAAAAAGAGTCTGGATCTCATGATTGACTAGTCTCCCCCATTATCAGTTCGAAGGACTTTGATTTTCTTTCTGGACTGTGTCTCAACTAGGGCTTTGAAATATTTGAGGTGTTGAAAGACCTCAGATTTTTTCCTGAGAAAGTAAATCTATGTGAAACATGAGAAATAATCAACAAAAATGAGAAAAAACCCCTCTTTACTGATAGATGGATGTGGAAAAGGACCCATGAGGTCACTATGGATTAGATATAAAGGAGAAAAATCTCTCTTAGTCTTTCCTTTGTCAAATTTCTCTTGAGGGTGTTTTCCAAGAAAACATCCCTCACATACTCCTTTGGAGAAATGGATGTTTGGTAGACCATAAACATATATTTGTTTGCTTAGTTGTTGCATATATATGAAATTCAAATGTATGAACCTTTCATGCCATATCCTACTACATTCATCAACATGGGTAAGCACTAAAGAAAACTCTGGTTCAATAAATTGAGAAAATGTATACAATTTAGACTGATGATTTACCTCACTGGTAGAAACCCTAGAATTGGTTTGCATGTCATAGATGTTGAATGCATTCGGTGTGAATATGAATTTATTTCCCGTGTCAAAAAATTTCATCTGATACATGGAGAAAAGGTTGACGAAAATTTTGGGAATGTGCAACACATTCTCAAAGCTTCCATTGGTGAGTTCAATCCTTCCTTTGTCGATGACTTCGACTCGAGAGTTGTCCCCCATCATAATAGGAGGACCTTTGCATGCATCCAAATATGAATAGACTTCTTTTGTGACATCCATGTGATGTGATTCTCCTGAATATACGATCCAAGCATCGAAAGAGAAGTTGATGGCAATCAAGGCATGGCTAGAATTGTCTTTCCTGGGACTATGATCTTCTGGCTTCCTCTTCCTGGCACCCTCAGGGATTCTATCTCCAAGGTTGTTTTGTTGAAGTATTTTAGTCATTAGATCTATTTTTTTCTACATACATGCATATTTTGGATGGAATCCTTTATCGTAGTATGAGCATTTATCCCCTTTTTTTTTGTTTCCCCCTCTGGATCTGGAGGCATCAATGAAGGGTTTTGTGTACCCTTCCTTCTTCAGATGTGTAGGAGCTTTAATTTTTTTTTATATTTAGATTTATGATATTGATGGCTTCCATCTTGCACAGTAAGTGCATGCGCCTTTGGGCCTTTGATTTTTCCCATGTTGATGAGCTTGGTTTTCTCTTGTGTCATGGATTCGATAAAGTACTCAAAAGAAGGAATTTTCTAGGTGGCTCCAGAGGCGAATTTGACTGAATAGAATGTGGACATGAACAAAGAAAATTTAGGACTAGGTTTGGAGAGAATGGTTAGAACCATTTGTTTCGTATCCTTAGATTTATCAACCCTACAAGCTTTGAGTTGTGACAGTAAATCCTTGAATTTTGTGAAGAAATCTTGGATATTATCGAAGATTTTTTAATCTAATGTGAGAAATTCCACCTCCAACATGTGTCCCCTCATCTCATCATGTTTTCCAAAGATCCCTTCCAAGGTGGTCCATGATCCATTGGGGGTTTTATAAGAAGATATGTGAAAAAGGAGATCGAGAGAAATAAGACTACAAATTGTTTTGAGTGCTTCATCCATTAGATTTAAATACTTGGATTTTTCTATGGTTGATGTCAGTTCTGTATCTGTATTCAAGTTTAACCTATAAAATACTCTGGTTCAGAGATGAATCATTATTATCTCCTTCCATGGAAATTAATTGTAAGGTGTAATAATGAATTCTTTTGGGAAATCCATCTTTCCATTGTCTTCAATTTTTTCTACCTGGAAAAAATTTGGTTTATCTTTTGCTTAGTAGTCCGTCTTCTCTGATACCATGTAAATGTATTGAACCTACACATAATAGATCTATATAGAAAATACCACACACATTTGCAGAGATAAATTGAGAAAGAAGAAGCAAGAGAGAAATAATGGAAGAATTCTCATTAACCGTTGTAAATAATGAATAATTTACACATGATATACTTTGTATAACTCAATCAATGCGCATTGGAGGAGAACAAATGCACCATAGTGGTGGTATGGAGTGATCTAGACACACACCAACAATTATCGGAGTGAACTGCCACCTAGTCTAGTCTCTCAGGCAGTTACGCGAGTGAATTGCGACCTAGCTGATTTAAGTAGTCAACCAATCTTCAGTTAACTAACTGAAACAGAGTGTAGTGAGGAGTAGATCAAGGAATCAATGGTAATGCACCAATCTGGTGATGAAACCAAGGATAATGTGCATTAGCATGGTGATGATCCCAATGCTACATGGTGACAAAGAGAATGCAACATCTAGACTCAACTCAACTAGTCAAACTGAAGTGTCAACTAAAGATAATATTCTCCAGGTGGAATATTATCCCCTAAAATTTAGGAGACTAAATAATGACTAATAAACATAAGCAAAACCTTAGAACCTTAGGAAAAATAAATCATAGGTGTGTGTGAAGTAACTCCAACATTATTGCTGCTCTGGGCCGACCTTGAAATTCCCCTCTATCCTCGGAGGATCACAGACCTCTGTGTTGCAGCTACTTGTGCGAGAATTGATTTCTACCACGAGCTGGAAGGAAGTAGAGGACTATAAGGAAGGATTGGAGAGAAGTACCCAATTAACCAAGTAACAACAATAAGTGGTTCCACACTTGGGTCGACCTCTTTCTCTCGACATGGTGATCAAAAGGACACCTGTATCTGGGTGAAGAAAAAAGTGGTGAATGGAGGGGACAGTTAGGATTGAACATGCAGAGAAGAAGAAAGGAGGAAGGTCCCAAAAAAATCTCAGCATGGTGATCAGAAGGATTTAGGTATCTGGGTCAAGAAAACAATGGTTAATGGAGGGGACGGTCAGGCTTGAACATGCAGAGTAGGAGAAAGGAGGAAGGTGGAGGGGAAGGGAAAATTAACCTTCACACCATTGAATGCACCATTATGGTGAAAAGAATGTTAAATATGGGCCTACTACTATGCTAAGGAGAGGATTGCACCCTTCAAATTAATTAAGATGCATTCCCTATGGGATGAGGACTAGTGCAGAGTGAGTGTTAATACCTTGTATTGAGAGGTGGTGGAATGGAGAACCAATAGGTTGAGATGGCACAAATGACACCCTATCTGAGGCACAAATGATAATATTTTATAGAGAAATTCTAAAACTCGCAATCATATAAAGTTATTAAAATAACCTAATTTTTTTTTTTTAATTTAAAATTGTTTTAAAAACAAAATATGTTTTTAAACCTCTATTCTCAATGTTACAGAATCAACTTAACTTGTAACCAAACTAATTTGAGATATCATAAATGTAAAGATCTTTCAAGTTACCATTACCTAATCAAAATTAAAATATGTAATGTATTTCATTTTGTTAGTTTTTAGCTCGGGAGGTACTCCACATGTTTTGTCTTGTATGTGGATGTTATCTTAATGTTTACACTACGAGGTACTTAACTTTGTAATAGTTTTTTATAAAGTTGTTTTAAGTGGTTTTTTTATTAAAGTGAGGTTTTTAATAAAGTGTACCTTCTATTTTTCAAATGACTTTATTTTCATAAAGCAGTTATGTAATAAAGTGAAATCACTTAAATATTTCAAGTGATTCATTTTGGAGGGATGGATCATGACCCTTAATCTTGAAAAAGGCAAGATCTAATATTGGCCTTTGGATATAGGGTTGAGAAGGTGAAAAGACACTTTGGGGGAGAAAATGTCATTTTTGGATTATAAAAGAATGCATTGGGTAGTGTGCAACACATGTTGAGAGGACATCGGGAGGAGAGTTAGAGAGATTTTTCTTAGCATGCTTGAGAGAGGAAAGTGAGCAGCAAAGAGGGCACGTTTTCTAAGGAAGGAGGGCACGAATTCTGCGAAAACGTTTTTGTGAGTTTTGGGCCAATTTTTTATTTTTTTTCTGCTGTGGGAGGTCGTATTGTATGGATCCATGCAGTCTGTATCAGTCCATACAGTCCATACATTCGTACGTATTTGGCATGGAAATCGAGGCAGCTTTGGGTACAGATTTCGAGGTAGATTTTAGTTTTTTGTTCACTTTTTCTGGGCCGTATGGAACAATCCGTACAACTGACTGTGAGCATGGAAAATGAGGTAGGGAGGTGTTCATACAACAATATGGTTTTGGCATGGAAAATGAGGCATATTTCTGTGGGACCGATTTGGTGCTGTGAGGTATTTTCCTTGACTGGAAATGTGGTTTTGCTGTTGTTTTGTACTTTCCTGAAGCATAATAATAAGATCTCTCTCTCTCTCTCTCTCTCTCTCTCTCTCTCTCTCTCTCTAATTGGGTTTCCCCACATTAGGTTTTTCCCTAGCATTTGCCTAAATTTCTGAGTGTTATTGGGTTATTGTCCACTATGTTTTTCTGTTGCATATTTTGCTTAGCAATGTGTATTTCTGCTTATGGAAATTTATGAATGTGGGTTTTTTCATTTATGAAGTTTATGAAGACAGTTATCTCTAAGTTGCTAAGTGTTTGACAAAATTTCAGTTTGTTGATTTTAGTCATTAAAAATCTACATGGTATCAGAGCTTGTGCTCTGAAGTTCAGTGGGCAACATTTAGCACTTGGAAGAACAAGTGATTCGTTGTTGTATTTTCTTGAAGAAGGCAGAAAATGTTCTTTGACAGGTGGACAAAGATGAATTCTAGCATCAGGTTTGTAGATAGATTGGAGGGGATCTCCAACTACCTGCAATGGAAGGTTAGAATCAACAGTGTTCTCAAGGAGAACAAATTGTGGTCATTTGGGAACACCATTATGTCTGTACCTGCTTCAGATCCCATAGCTCTTGATGTTCATGAGGTGAGGGAAGCCAAGCCTCAGAGAATCATCTTGGACAGGGTCAGAGACCACCTTATTCCACAATTGGCTGAGAAGAAGACAACCAATGAAATGTGGGTTGCATTGAAAGGATTGTATGAGGCTAAGAACGAGAACCGGAAAATGGCTCTCCGGGAAAAGCTCCATGGAGCTAGGATGGTCAAAGGAGAGAGTGTGGCCACGTACCTCACCTGGGTTGCATAGATGAAGGATGAGTTGGCAGTTTTTGGAGAAGTCATTCCTGGCTCAGAGTTGGTGCGAATAGCCCTCAAAGGCTTCACCAAGGAGTGGGAATTTTTCATCAAGTGCATGGTGGGGAGAGAGAAGTTCCCTAACTGGAGAAAATTATGGGATGATTTTACGTAGGAGGAGATCTAAGAGGGGTCTTAGAAAAAGGCATTGGATGGTGCAGACGACAAGAATGTTTCTCTTGTGGTAAAGGGAAATAAGAAGGACATGATCAAGGTGAACTTTTTTTCATGTCACGAGACTGGCCACTATGCTAGTCAATGTTCAAACAAGAAGAAGAAGAAACTGAAACCAGAGGTGTCAGCTTCAGCAGAAGTTGTAGAGTTTTCTTAGAGATTTGAGAAGGAGTTCACTCTCATGACTGGTTCCATGGGCAGTGGATGTCTAGTGTTTGAGGACATTGAATCTTGGTTTGTGGACTATGGTGCTTCTGAGCACATGACCGGGATGAGGTCATTTTTCCTCAATCTTACAGAGATAGACACAGACTGTAGCGTGAATAGTGGAGTCGTCCCACAACATGTAGTAAAGGGGGTTGGAAGGATGAGATTCCAACTAGAGTGAAGAGGTATTTTGGAGGTTGGTGAGGTGTTATATGTTCCGGAGTTGACATTTTATTTTCTCTCAGTGTCAGCTTTGGATGAGAGTGGATTTGGAGTTGTTTTCAAGAGTGGACATGTGTTTTTGTATCCTGTGGGAGCAACTGTTGACACAAAAATAATGCTTGGTGTCAAGTATGAGGGCTTGTATAGGTTATTGGCTAGACCTGTGTTGGGGTCCAGTGGATTTTTGGACTTAGATTCTATGTCAGAGAGTTGGAAGGTAGCACGTGAAAGAGAGTTTATACATGGTACTTAGTTTTCTTCTAAGACTCTCAAGAGACTCAACATGCATGAGTCGACACAGTTGGATGTTCAGTAGAGTGTGCAGTCTCCTAGGAGCATGTCTTCAGTTTGTGGTACAACTGAGGTAGCAGAAGAGGCTTCCAGTGCAGTGGGAGTGATGGCTTCATGTTCATAGGGAGTAGAGACTTCTGGTAAAGAAGGAGCAGCTATGACAGCTGTTGAGATGGACATATATTCTGGTGTTGCTACCATAAGTACCTCCCTCGCTAAGAGGGAGTGTTAGTTTTTAGCTCGGGAGGTACTCTGCATGTTTTGTCTTGTATGCGGATGTTACCTTAATGTTTACACTACGAGGCACTTAACCTTGTAATAGTTTTATATAAAGTTGTTTTAAGTAGTTTTTTTATTAAAGTGATTTTTTTAATAAAGTGTACCTTATATTTTTAAAGTGACTTTATTTTCAGAAAACACTTATGTAATAAAGTGAAATCACTTTAATATTTCAAGTGATTCATTTTGGAGGGAATGGATCATGACCCTTGATTTTGAAAAAGAAAAGATCTAACCATGGCCTTTGGATCTAGGGTTGAGAAGGTGAAAAGACACTTTCGGGGGGAAAATGTTATTTTCAGATTATAAAAGAATGCATTGGGTAGTGTGCAATACATGTTGAGAGGACATAGGGAGGCGAGTTAGAGAGATTTTTCTGAGCATGCTTGAGAGAGGAAACTGAGCAACAAAGAGGGAAAGTTTTCCAAGGAAGGATGGCACGAATTCTGAGAATTTTTTTTTGTGAGTTTTGGGTCGATTTTTTTTTTCTGCTGTGGAAGGCTGTAGTGTACAGATTTTTACTTTCCATACGATTCTGTACAGTCGTACATATTTGACACAAAAATCGAGGCAACTTTAGGCACAAATTTTGAGGTAGATTTTAGTTTTATGTTCACTGTTTCTAGGCCATACAGAACATTCCGTACAGCTAACTGTGGGCATGGAAAACGAGGTACGTAAATGGTTGTACAACAGTACGGTTTTGGCATGGAAAATGAGGTAGATTTTTGTGGGACAGATTTGATGCTGTGAGGTATTTTCCTTGGATGGAAAGGTGGTTTTGTTGTTGTTTTGTACTTTCTTGAAGCATAATAATAAGATCTCTCTCTCGTTAGGTTTCTCCACATTGGGGATTTCCCTAACATTTGCCTAAATTTCTAAGTGTTATTGGGTTGTTGTCGAGTGTGTTTTTCCGGTGCATATTTTGCTTAGCAATGTGTATTTTATCTTATGGAAATATTTGAATGTGGGTTTTTGTATTTATGAAGTTTATGAATAAAGTTATCTCTAGGTTGCTAAGTGTTTGACAAAATTTCAGTTTGTTGATTTTAATCATTAAAAATCTACACATTTTAATAACTATTATTTTTAATTTATGTATATTTACATAAATTTTAGTATCTAATTTATTCGAATTTTATTTTATTATGTTTTTTATGCCTTTAGTAAAATTTTAAAAATGCTTTATTAAAATGAAAATATTATTTACATATTATTTTTTTTATATAATTATAAATAACTTCAAATTATTTAAATCAATTTATAATCCACGACAAATTTTAAAGATAGGAAGAAATTTATCCAATAGTTAATTAATCAAGTTATAGATACCATCAAAATTGTTACGAGTGTTATATTAAACGCAATTATCTCAAAGTGGAGATTTAGGGGTAGAATTTCCAAATTCAAGGTGATATAACAACTGTACATGGTTATAAAAAAAAATTAAAAATTGTAGTGCAATTTGTGACAGAATTATTTCACACGGTTAACAGTTAGTGGTGGCAGTTAAACTGATTTATAGCGGTGGCAGTTAAACTGATTTGTAGCTAACATAACAAATCCTGTTAAATGTAGCACACCATACGAGAGGTTGATGCAGACTGATTCGAGAAGTTTAACTTTCCCATGACAAATATAGCCTGTTTGGGAGAAAACCCTGTCACCTACATCACGATCTTTGCGGAGACTGGTGAATAAGTTGTCAAATACAACCTGGGGAGAAGAAAATCTGTCGCCTACAGAACGGTCTCTGCCAGGACCTGTGAAGGAGTCGTCGACCATCAAATATTTTCGAGAAAAGAAAAGCAACCATGTTAGAGGCAAATTAACGGTATATTACAGTCAAAATTGCTAATGGCAGATTCTTGGTAACTCCAAAAGCCTGGTATTCTCCCGTAATTACTTCATTCAATTCAAGCTTATTCGATCCATTTACAGGAAGATGATATGGTGATATCCTTGGCCATTAGACACGGCCCCTAGGGCTGACAACTGATGCATCCATCTTATTTTTTTGTTCAGACCACGCCTTAGGCTCATAGTTCCTAGTTAATATTAATCTCTAGAAGTAATATCTTTTGATAATGAGATATTTGTTGTTTAGCCGATGCCTTGAGTCACAGCTATTTAATTATTTAATTAAGCTGTATACTTATTGGAAGTGAGGATATTTAATGATCTTTTAATTACAAATTCTAATTTTATGACCAACAATTAAAGATATTGGCAGATTTTTAGTAGTTCTTTCAAATCAATGAATAAGATTTACTGTTAATAACTTTCGAGCATGTTTTTTCAAATCAATGAATAAAATTTAATGTTAATAACTTTCCAGAATTTTTAAAGGCTTTCGTTAAACTTTCCTTACTTTCCTTGAATATTAACATTTTATCATTTACACTGTCAAATTTACATTTCTGCCAAGTAAGGTCTCCCGTACTACATGAGAACAATGGATACCCAATATTTATTTCAAGGACGAATATGTAGCCACTGATTTGGCTTAAGGGAGAGCACATTCCGAAGGTATTGCCGGACTATTTGCATTCAGATTCTCCTTTGGCACACAAGGAATTGATCAAAGTAATCACCTTGGCTTAAGGGAGAGCACATTCCGAAGGTACTGCCGGACTATTTGCATTCAGATTCTCCTTTGGCACACAAGGAATTGATCAAAGTAATCACCGGTGTAATTGCGGTGAAGAACATATTCAAAAATTCAAGAGAGAATAAAAAATTAACATTGACAGAATGTAGTAAGTAGTATATGATATGGAAGCAGTTAAAAAACAGAGAAATGTCTCACGCATCACTTTATTTCATGACTAAGATAGCCACTACATTTATAGCATTGCAAGATTCTTCTATATCCAAAATAACAATGACAGAATGTAGTAAGTAGTATATGATATGGAAGCAGTTAAAAAAACAGAGATTAATTCATAACCAGAGAAAAATGTTTCACACATTATTTCATTTCATGATTAAGATAGCCGATACATTTATAGCATTGCAAAATTCTTCTATATCCAATTCACGCTTTCTAGATTTATGACAACTCACACCATTTGAATCTGGAAGGTGTGAGTTTTATTTGCTATAATAAGAATGTCAGATTCACCATGTCCAGATCTGTTAAATATATTGTACCCTCAACATTATGACCGTACACTGCCAGCTGTACTGGATAGTTGTACTTTCTATTTTTGTCCCGCTTGAGCATATATAGCTCAACCATCTTACATTGTAACAATGTTCTATGTTCTGTGCTTCTTCATACATTTGAATACACTATTCTTTTCTCTCTGCATTTCTCTGTGCTTCACAATTTATCATGGCAGCTATACTGGACAGTTGTACTTTCTATTTTTGTCCTGCTTGAGCATATATAGCTCAACCATCTTACATTGTAACAATGTTCTATGTTTTGTGCTTCTTCATACATTTGAATATACTATTATTTTCTCTCTGCATTTCTCTGTGCTTCACAATTTATCATGGTATCAGAGCATTCAGATGTAAGACTCTTCACATAGTCGGGAGAGCAACACGATCCTCACAGCGCAAAGCTTACACGCATCTTGAGAGCATGTGACACAGTTTTTTCACAAGGCTTGGAGAGCTGGCCGTAATACTCTTTAAAGATCGTCGTAACAAGCTTGCGGAGGAAGCAGAGCGTACAACGCTCGAAAGATCCTGGACAAAGAGAACGCAGAAGAAGAAACCCTAAAGATTCTTGTACTTTTTTCAAGAATCGTCAAAGATTGACGAAGAAAAGCCGGAGGAGGCGAGAAATTTTAAAGAACTCAAAAATTTCCCCCACATCTGTTAAAGATTGAAGCACAGAACGAAGAATTCATGAAATTCTTTCAAATCTTTGAAAGATTCACGAATCTTTTCTTCCGCAGGAGAAAATTCTGTTAAATTCGGGAAAGATTGCGTCAAACACGCAAAGAACAGCCATTAAGGCTGCAAAGATTCATCTTGCGAACAGATCCGAGGCGGGAAACTAGTCCAGAAGGGAAGAAGGAGAGCACGGAAAAGGCGAACGCATTTCAGCCGTCAGATCTTGTGCAAAGGACCGACAATCGTTGGATCAGCGAGAAGGTGCACAAGGTTTAGTCCTCTACAGTGCACAGGAGTGATTTCAACTTGTGCAATCACGAAATCCCGAAACGATCACAGCCGTCCATCTCAGAGGACAGGTGGCAGCATATCAACGAATCATCATTTCGACATTCGGGGTTTCAAGTTGTCAAAGAAACTTGACATCGCAACTCGCGAAATCGCGATATGCGAAATCCCGATAAGATCTCAGCCGTCCATTTTTTACCGGACACGTGGCGGACATCAAGGGCACCGTCAGCGTATCGGCATTCGAGGTTTCACGTTGACAGAGATTTGGAGCATCGCATGTCGTGATATCCCGAGGACGCATCAGGACCGTCCATCTATCCTGTATGCATGGCGTAAATCCGAAAGCTCGGAAAAGTCCCGATAAGTGACTTCATCGATTTTTCGGGATTCGGCATTTCACGGATCCTGGAGACAAGAGGTCTAGGACATAACATATCACGAAATCGCGAGGAGAGATCACGACCGTCCATCTGTGGAGGACGCGTGTCGCAGATCGGAGCCATCGGGAAAAGTCTCGATAGGACAGCGCCATCGAAAAATTGACGATCGGGAATCGAAGGCACAGAAAAACCTCGACATCAGAAATCACGAAATCCCGATTCGCGATATCTCGATACGATCTGGACCGTCTGATCACTGCAGATCTGGATCGTTGAAAAGTCCAAAGGCGATTTTTTCGCATTTCGGCGATTTGTAAGCCAAAGAAACGGGAAAAACCCGTAGCGCTTTAAAAGAAAGACGCGTGGTCACATTACAAGGAGACCAAAGGGCCAATTCAAGCCCGATAAGCTCCCCTCGGCCATTGTAAATCGACATTTCTGAGATCGGAGGTAAATACGAAATTTTTCCCTCTATTTTTTCTGATTTTTTTTTTATATATGGCATCGTCTAGCAATCTAGGACCGACTCAGGGTCCGATTCTTCTGGGAAAGAATTACGAATTTTGGTCTCTTCGAATGAGATCATTCCTGCAAGAACAAGAATGCTGGGAACTAGTGGATCTTGGCTATGTGGAACCAGATCCGGCCGCCCTCACTGCCATGACAAATGCCCAGAAAATTGCTCAAGCAACTCTGAGGACCAAAGAAAACAAAGTGAAATTCTGGATACAGAATTCTGTGGATGATTCGATATTCTCAAAAATCACAGGCGCTGGTACTTCCAAACAGGCCTGGGACATCCTCAAATCCTCCTACCAAGGAAATGACAGGGTCAAAACAGTTAAACTGCAGACCTTGTGGACACAATTCGAGACTCTCAGGATGACAGAGTCTGAAACTGTAGATCAGTTCATGACCAGAGTCATGGGAATCGTAAACCAGATCAGACTGATTGGTGAAACCATCACTGATCAATGAATTGTTGAGAAAATTCTCAGAAGTCTACCCAAGAAATTTGAAATGGTTATAACAGCCATCCTTGAATCCAAGGATTTGTCAAGATTTTCAACAGATGAACTAATTGGTTCTCTGGTGACACATGAGACAAGACTACATCTCACAGATGAGTCAATCTCAAATGCCTTCCAATCTCAATTCTCATTCAGAAGAGGGAAAGGCAGAGGAAGAAGTAGAGGAAGAGGGAATAATCAGGGTAACCCTCATACCAGTGGAGGGAACACACAACAATATCCAAATCAGAATTTCCAAGGTCAAAGACATCAGCAACAATATCAATATCAAAATTTCCAGCCTCAAAGAGGCAGAGGGAGAAGGTCTAATGAAAAAACTAGCATACAATGCTATTACTGCAAAAAGTATGGGCACTATGAATATGAATGCAGGAAGAAGCAGGCAGAGCACATGTGTCAAATCATACTGGAGACACCTCAAGAGGTATGTTTCTCTCATGCCACAAAATTGAACAACAACCTAAAGATCTTTGGTTGCTGGACAGTGGATGCAACAATCACATGACAGGTAACAAAGAATTACTTTCATGCCTTGATTCTTCAATTTCCTCTGATATTACTCTTGGTAATGATCATTTAGTCAAAGTTCAAGGAAAAGAAACTGTTCCTATTCTTACAAAACAGAATGTAAAGAAAGACATAAACAACGTCTACCATGTACCAGACTTAAAACATAAATTTTTTAAGTGTGGGACAGCTCATTGAAAAATGATATAAGGTACTTTTTGAGGGAGCATCTTGCAAAATCTATGATAGAAAACCTAGCAGAAAATTAATTTATGAAATCCTTATGACTCCAAATAGGATGTTTCCCCTTACCCTTAGAACTACAAATCTAAATCAACCTTATGCACAGAGTGCATCAACCATGAATGAA
>ML780230.1:219731-285333 GCA_009831015.1 Picea engelmannii
ATGTTTATATGTTGATGACATGATTTACACAGGAAATCTAGAGCTAACAGATTTCAAGCATGCCATGCAATCTGAATTTGAGATGACGGATCTTGGCATCATGAAATATTTTTTAGGCATTGAGGTTCATCAATCAGCCAAAGACATTTTTGTCTGTCAGCAAAAGTATGCAGCAGACATCATCAAATGGTTTCGCATGGAAGGATGCAATCCAACGGAAACCCCCATACCATTAGGCACAAAGTTGAGCAAGAAAGATGAAGGTCCCACAGTGGAATCTACTTTATACAAAAGTTTAGTCGGCAGTCTGTTGTATCTTACAACAACTCGGCCAGCCATCATGTATGCAGCTAGCCTTGTTTCCAGATTCATGGAATCACCCAAGGATTCACACTGGACAATGGCAAAACGAATTTTGAGATATGTAGCAGGAACATTACATTTCGGCTTATGGTACACTACATCTGATTGTAATCAACTCTCTGGTTACACAGATAGTGACTTTGCAGGCAACCTGGATGATAGGAAAAGCACATCAGGATATGTTTTTCAACCGGGCACGAACCTGATTTCATGGGCATCGAAGAAGCAGCCGATTGTATCAATATCTTCTGCAGAGGCAGAGTATGTTGCAGCTACCTCAGCTTCTTGTCAAGCTGTATGGCTCAGAAGATTATTGAAAGACATGTCACAAACAGAAAAGGATCCAACTCTTATCTTCTGTAACAACACATCAACAATTGCATTATCCAAGAACCATGTGTTCCACAAGAAAAGTAAACACATTGACACTCGGTTTCATTTCATATGCGAGTTAGTCAATAATGGTGACATTGCACTACAATTTTGTGGTTCTAGAGATCAACTTGCTGATATTTTCACCAAGCCACTAGGAAAGTCAGTTTTTGACTTCCAGAGACAACACTTAGGCATAGTCAGTGCTGTTGATTGTAACTGTTGAGTCTAAGAGGGAGTGTTAAATATATTGTACCCTCAACAGTATGACCGTACACTGCCAACTGTACTGGACAGTTGTACTTTCTATTTTTGTCCTGCTTGAGCATATATAGCTCAACCATCTTACATTGTAACAATGTTCTATGTTCTGTGCTTCTTCATACATTTGAATACACTATTCTTTTCTCTCTGCATTTCTCTGTGCTTCACAATTTATCAAGATCTAGAAGAGTCTTGCAATACTATAAATGTATTGGCTATTTTCGTAATGAATTGTATTGGCTAATGAATTGAAGTGGTGTGTGAGACATTTGTCTCTGGTTATGAATTAATCTCTGATTTTCTTACTTTGGGTTGTGTTGTTCTCAATTCTCACACGCATTGGTTCTGTATGGTGTTGACATACCAAAGGCTCTCAATGGATAATGGAAGTGAAGTATATTGACTTATTGCAAGTATAAAAATATATTTAATTTGTATATGAAAGAGAGGAATCAAGAATTCCTTATGACATACCGAAGGCTCTCAATGGATAATGAATGTGAAGTATATTCACTTATTGTAAGCATAAGAATCTATTTAATTTGTAATTCCTTATTTTATTCAGAATCAGTAGTGCATTTTGTGCACAAAAATTTAAATGTTACTAGATTGCCACTTTGATCTTGGTTGAAAAGTGTATTTAGTAAAAGCACGTAATATTGAGCCGTCGCTGTGAGAGGGTATAAAAGGTGAAATCCATTTACATTGAGCCACAGACGTGTGTGTGGACATCTTTACAAAGGAAGTCCACCGCATCACTTTTTGATGCTGGCATTGTGCAAGAAGAGCTCTGCGTGAAAATACTTAGAGATAGACCTGTGGATAGAGAGTGTCATTGTTGTGGACTGTTTCTGGATGTTCTATTTCCCTGAAGAATAGAGCTTTGTGAAACCTATGAAACGGGAAGCCGCCTGTAGAGGTAGAAACCACTGCATATTAGTGTCATTTTGTGTTTACTGCAGGGAGCATTTTGACATCTTGTGTGTGCATTTTGGAAAGTCGTTTGTGAAAAATGTTTCCTGGAGTGTAATCAGATCGTTGGTCGTCAATTTGTGATCTATGTGCATAATTGTTTGTTGTGCAACTCTAGATGTGTGCAGGATGGATAACAAATTTTGTGTAGATTCATGCTTTTTCCCACGTTCATTTTAGCTAACTTTGATCAATTGTAGACTCATAGATCTCAAATATCGTTGTTGGGACCAGAGTTGCACTGCATAAATGTGGCTTCAAGGAGGAGTTCGTAGAGAGCCTCCCAAGTCTCCCCGTCAGGATCCAACATAGGTAAATTGATTGTGAGATTAGAAGAGAGTGAAGTTGCTTTCTACTCTCATGGGCCAGCAAAGGAGAATTCAACCGTTCCATAGAGAACTGAGACAATCCAGGAAGAAGGATCAAAGGGATTAGGCAGTATACTCTCCAGCAGAATATGATGAGGAAACCATTCCAATTGTAGCTAAGGAACACATACCAGATGAAGAGCATATCAAACTCAATGTAGATGAAGAGATATATGAAATATTGAACAGATCAATGAACATTTTTTCATATTTCTCAAGTATAAATTATTAACTTTGGGAAAATCAAATAGAATATTTACTTTGTTCAAGAAGATTGTGTAAATTCCCTTCAAGAGAAAAGGCGCAATAGCATTATATATTTTTGTGTCGATAGTGGATGAAAGCATTCTTTCTAGTATTTTACATGAATTTTGTCAAGTAGACAATGCAAAATAAATTTGGGATATTCTAGAGATAAGTATAGTGAAAAGAGAACAAATATTTTGCAACATATTGATACATTACAAGAAGGCTTTCTAAAAACTATCAAAAGTGTTATTTATGAACCCCACTATGTAGACATACAATTGAATGAAGCACTTGTAGTAGATGTATCTATGTATGAGGAAACTTCTGAAGTTGATGGTGAACATGTAGAAGGTATTGAATCCCACTCTCGCATGTGGTTAATGATGATTGTAATGAAGAAATTGCCATTGAGGCAATGTATGATGAGGAGAACATGTCAAATGAAGATTGGTTGAAGATAAAGTAGGAAATGCCATATATTGATAATTTGCTAAATGTAAGAGGACAAATGCTTGAAATAATGAATGATGAGGAATCTGCAATAGTGATGACCGTAGAGGAAATTGAAAAACATGTGTTAGATGATGTTTTAGACAACATCCATAATGAAACAAAGGTTAGTAGAGATGAAGTATTTGAAGTTGCAACAACAGAACTAGGAGCACCAACAAGAGAAAACAACAATGAAGAAGAGCACCCAGATGCAATGCCAACAGATTTTGAAGAAGATTTGAAGTTACTTGAACAATGTCTTGAAAAGCCACAACTTAGTAAAAATTACATAGTAGGAGAACAAAATGAAAACAAGAAAATTTGTATTGATTTAAATATAGGTTTTGACATTTGGGAACAACAAGTTGAAGTTGAAGAAGTCAACTATTGTACTGAAGTGCAAAGTTAGTAAACAACAATGAAGTTGTAGAAGAAAAAAACATTGTAGTATTCATCTACAATCAAGATTTGGAATTTGTTGATGACATCATGGACTAGGAAGAAACTATAAAAGTCAATAAAAATTTTATGAATTGGAGACCCGAAGAAATTAAACATTATTATAGATTTATGTGTCAACATTGAACAAGACATAGAAGAAATTGGACTTCTTGAATTTTTTTTTTAAATGAATTGGCATCATCCCAATTGTAGCAAGAAGAGATATCCAAAGTTCATGATCTGGATCAAGAAGAAGAATAAATAAGTCAAAAGCATCAAATGAAATACTTTGTAAAGCTACCAGAGACATAGACCAGTAGGTATTTGCATTTTAGTATTATGAGAGTATTCCATTTCTCCATTAAGGGGGAGTGTTGGATTAATGTAGAAATGAGTGTGATTTTTGAAGTATGATTTATTGGTGTGAGTTTCCATAGATCTAGAAGGTGTGAGTTGTATTTGCTATAATAAGAATGTCAAATCCACCATGTTCAATTCTAGAAAAGTTTTGCAATGTTATAAATGTATTAGATATCTTAGTAATAAAATGAGGTGGTGTGTGAGACATTGGTCTCTATTTTTTATTTCTCTACTAACTCTTTCTTTGTCAAATATTTCAAATATTATTATATCCAGGTAAAAATATACCAAATATCTCCATATTAGTATTAAATATCTCAAATATATTTAATATTAATATCTCAAATATTCATGCATTGGCTCCTTATAATCCCCTAAGAAAAACCCTTTAAAAATAAATTTACCTCCTTTAGAATGAGAGAGATATATGTTGGAAACTCATGAAAGTCTTCCGCAAAATCACACAACTCTAATTGGCTTCACTGGAAAATATATTCTATTGGGCTTCTCCACGGCTGCTTCTCTTTTCTACATTAATCCAATAGAGGCACCATTGCCAAGGTAGAAATTCATGCCACTTATCTTCTTATGTTTACAATAAAACACAAATCATATTACTATGACAAGGAAGTGCTGGAATAATGCTTACAGTAGAATTGGTTTTGATTTGGTTTGAATCCATTAGATATTTTTTGGAGGTTATTGAGAGATTCTCTCAAAAACTATCTCTATGTTTGGAGATAGTTGGATGTAATTCCAACTATATATATGTTTAATATTGTATGTAATATTTATAATACAAATTAAATTATTTGTGTGCATTTTGTATTTTATGGCTATAATTGTCCCAGATTCCATTTTGACATCAGAGTCGGTTACGTCCTAACTCCCTTGCGGGAGGGCCAAGAAGATGTGAGAGCTAGGATTGAGGATTCTCTATAAATATGTAGGAGATAAGAGTGTATTTTTGAGTTTTTGTTTGAGAGTGTTAATTCCACTACATGTAAGAGAGGCGTTGCATAAAAGAGAGTTACAACAATCATATTCTGTGCGTAATCTCATGAGGAAGGAGTCACTACAATAAGTTGAGGATTGTTCGCTGCCCATGTGAATTTGTCATTGTTCTTGTGAGGATTGTTTCTAGAGTCAACATAGAACAACGATTGCGTGGAAACGATCCCATTAATACACCCTCTAATATTTCGTTATATAGCCCCCATATTGACGTCCTCCCTATTTTTCCTTCATATCTAAAATTTGATGCCCAAGGATTAATGTCGTAGTCATGATTTTGTAGCTGCTAGGAAGAGTCATCGTTTGTTGGGTTACATGATCCCATGTCAATATGAACAAGACTGGATATCCGTTAAGATGAAACCCGTGGAGATTGGTTAAGATGAAACCCGTGTAGAAGGAGGAGCGGTGGTCCATTGTCGGAGAAGGTTGTGCGTCTTTGGCCAAGTGTTACAAGCAAGAGACTTTGATTCCTAGCATATTTATGAGGGTGTGATTTGGTGTGAAACCAAGTGGAATTACTGATCCAGAAGTTATGATCATGATTTTCATTGTTGTAGTGATTTGATCACTATTTTTTATTCCCAAGAACTACAATGGAATGAAGCTGCAAAAACAGTTCCTGCACTCATCGTGGTGTGACTTCTTGGACTTGTGTGGAGTTCTTTTCTCCATGGAGTTTATAAATTGTAGATGTATTGTGTGTTGGAAGATTCTTTTCTTTGTCATAATTTTCTTAATTAGTAGTGATTTCAATGATTATTTAAAAGTATTAGTATTATTTGGGTTTGTAAAATTTACATGATCAAGAACCAATTACAACTTAGAGTATCATTATTTAAAATTAGTGGTTCTTGACGTTCTTCAATGCAGAGAGAACAAATCATTAATTTGAATATGTTTACATTCTGTCAGATGTTGGTGGGACTTGTTGTACTTCGATGTTTCAATATCGTCAGTAACAAGTTATCCTTGTCTATATTGTTGTAGATTTGTTTAAATAAGGTCAATTGTATGATTTACCGCTGAAAATATCCAGTAATTAGATCACTATCCTATATAACTATCAAAAAAAATTCTTTGTGGGAATTCCACAGATGGTATTGTGTCCATAAGTTAATTCAGTATCGATATTGTCCTTCAAGAGGTCAAGAATCGTCAATTCTACAAATTCGTCAATGATATTCAAAAGAGTTGTTGTCTTAAATTGAAAGATAAGCTTGAAGTTATGGAAAAGAAAGAGCGTATACTGGAAGATTTAAGAGTGGATAGGAGTGCTAATGAATACCATATCAAGACAAATATCTATGTTGAAATTTGAGTATTTTAATTATGATATAACATTTGTAATGTAAGTATTATGGGAGGGTGTTGGAATAATGCTTACAATAGAATTGGTTTGGAATTGGTTTGAATCTGTTGGGGTTTTGTTGGAGGTTGTTGAGAGATTCTCTCAACAACTATCTCTTTGTATGTTTGGAGATAGTTGGATCTGATTCCAACTATATATACATGTAATATTATGTGTAATATTTGTAATAGAAATTATTATTTGTATGCATTTTGTATGTTATGGATGTTGTCTCAAATTCCATTTGGAAGAAGAAAATTACAATCAATCAATTATCGGAATATATTATTATGTTTATTTTACATAATTTTTATTTCTTTAGATATAGGTATGTACTCTTTTAAGTCAAATTTCTGAGTGATGCATATTAAATTCACATTCAAATTGAAATTTGAATTTTTTTCATCCCAAATATTATACAAGTGTTGCATGGCAACGTAGTCCCTGCCAGATAATAAATTAAGTTTCCATATTGCATATTTCCACTCATTTGTTGTCTTTGTTAGAAGGCTAGTGGCCACAAACTATGTCGTTTATAAAGTCACACATGTGTTGGTTTTATTATCATGTCACCCGAAATTTAAAATAAATAAAGTGAAAATCCTTGTAAGCCATAGTTGTTATTATAATGTCCAGGAGATATATTGTCAAAGCCATATTTTTTTTCGTGTGATAAATACAACAAACATCCACTAGTTGGATCGTAGACCCCACAACCCATAAAACATTACAACTGAATAAAATAATGAAGGTTGAGTTATAGAAAGGCATGTCATTGTGAAGTGGATCATGTGACATGACACCCAGAACCCATCTTAATGATTAAGTGGATTTGTTGAAACATTTGGATATTCAGATCTCTGGATCATCCGAATCCAAGATTCTAAATAAAAGGTTATTTGGATTATTTCCATTTCCAACAGATTCCAACATCCATATTTTGTATTTCGATATATTCCACATCCAGAACAGAGCCTTTTGAGAAGGGTATGTATCTAGAGGTTTCTGCTAGCTCAACATCCTAGATTTTAGGGTTTCACATTTGAGTTCCACTCCATAAATCTTGGATTGTTTGAACCAAAGGTTGATCAGAGTTTTATATAAAGATTCAAACAATGTATAATTTCATCTTGCCAAGGTTTGAAGGTATCGATATTTTATAAGGTAAAGAGATCACTACCACTCATCGAAACATGCTCAACAAAATATTTTGTTGGAATATGACATTGTATCACAAATTATCCTTACATCTAAAATGTAAGGAGCGAAAGATGCAAATGCCACAGTAGACTAGATTTTATTTAAATGGAAGTACTTGGCACAAACAAAAACCCTAATCGTGCATCTTCAATTATGGATTAAAGATCCTGCCAAATTCTTGTAGAAAGAGGTTCAATTTAGCTATCAATAGTTGTACAGGGAAATGATTTAATTTAAAAAAAAATACAAAACTCAATAAAAAAATATTAAACATTGGAAAACAACATAAATTTGTACTCAACATGTTAACTAATATGTAGTCACGAAAATGATTTAAACTTTTTTAAAATTACAAAAATTCAATTAAACAATGTTAAACATTAGAAAACACCATAAATTTGCAGTCAACATGTTAACTAATATGTAGTCAATGGGAAAAATCATCACTATAATCCCCTCGACACGTACTAAGAAAACATTTTTCATAAACAATATTTTGAAATTGAGTACAATTGGATAGTTTCTTTGTCTTTCCCTTTTACAAAATCTCTCTAATGTCATTTTTTTCCTATTTGTGACCAAAATCTATTTATCCCACAATAAAATATGAGGAAGATATCCGCTTCATGTCACAACACTTCAAGTATGCAATTAGGTTTGATTTCATAATAAAAAAACTATCTGCCATCTCCAGGATGTATGTGATAGCACTTCAGATATGCAAATAGGTTTGATTTAATTCATAAGATACTTTATTTTGTCCCGTATGTGCTTGCTTTTGATTGTTCATTGAATTGGGTACAAATTTCCATCAATTCTATGACAGATCTTGAAGGTTCAGTCTTCTCATTCAATTCGAAGGAAAATACATTATTTTGTACTAGTGAAGCTTCTTTTGGATCTGTGTTACTATCTGGACTGTAAATAGGTATTACAAACGAGGTTTTAGCAACAACTCGTTCATATTGAGCAAATCAATCTAGCTCATCTGTTGGATGATAGATTTTATATTTTCCTTATTCTTTCTGGAGCTTTCTTTATTCTTTTCTATGTCAATTTGTTGAACTGTATCAAAGATATAATTACCTTTGAATTCAACCAATGCTTTCTATACAATAGACAGGATATTCAGACAAGCCTCCTTTGCCTCTCTAGCAAGCTTCTTTCTTTCTTGTAGGTTTGTCTCCCAAAATTTCAAGGCCATTTCAACTTTCACATGCTCAGATTGTGAGAAAGGGGAGAGACCATGAATATTGGATTTCTTCCTACATACAATGAATTCTTGAAATTTGGACCTGGCCATACAGACATCATTTTCTTTCTCATAAATAATTTTCAGATAATTTTTTATTTCCTTATAGTATTTATGAATAGTATCCATTTTTTGATACAGATCCTGATTGACAGCTTCCATATTTTCATTAATTTTAGATGCTTGTACTTGGAATTAAGTATTTGTTGGACATATTGTCATTGATGTCAAAAACCAATGTCATTACGTTATAATGATGAGTTGCTATGAACAAAGAGCATAAAATCCATGTACAAAAGGACTAACAAATAAAGAGCCCAGGAGGGTTAGCAACTGAAGATCATAAGCTCAAAAGAGATGAAACACATGAAGCAAAGAAGGGAAAGCGCATTGGAGAAACACAATCAGATCAAGTCATGACCATTGGATATGCAAGTGCCATATCAAGCGCAGGGATTGATTGTAGAGAATTAACGTAGAATTAAACTATAGGTTATTTCCAATACTGCAATTAGTCTAGATCGTCAGATCTCATCGACTCAAATATTGACGAATATGGTTGATCCACGAATAATTGCACAACTTCAAATTGCAGAGTTTGGGAAATGGAATAAACCACGTGCAAGTTACGGTTCCACAATCCACATCGACCGTTGGATGAAGTTGAGTGGAAGGACATAGTAAATCATGAACCATATATCATGGAAGTGACATACGCATGGTCAGCCCGGATTTGACCACTTAGGGTAGAATCAACCGAAGGAAATGTGCATGAAGGAATTTTAGTCGAAGCCGAAGTTCCGAAGTAAACGTAAGTCATCCGATCATATGTAACTTTTTCGTAAAAAGAAGAGTCATTCGATTTAAACCAAGGAAAATCAGCATCGTAGAAAGATTGATTCGTCGATCTAAAATCATGATCAATGAACAACATTCATTTCAGGTTAATAATTGTGAGGAGGTTATACTTTAGGTAATCTCACTTCAAGTAAAACGAGAAGTAAGAAAGATGAAGGTCGGAGCCCCGAATTGCTGAAGCAAATGAGGACCATATGAAATGAAGAACACTTTAGGAAATATCCCGACTGTCAGATCAAGGAAAGTACAAGGATAGAATAATTTAGGCAAAGGCCTTAGATCGTGAATACCCAAATTCTCGATAGTCGTTGGATTAATTTAATCCTTTTCGGGTTAAAGAAGGATCATTAGATCCAGGAGAAGAACATGTTCCACATGAGGAGTTCCACATCAAAATGTGATGTCAGCAAGTTAAATCACTCCGGGAGTTTCACCACCAGCAAATACCTGAAGTCCCGAAGTTCTGAAATGAATGAGAACCGTTCATCATGAAAATAACATCCAAGCACCCAATCTACTTTGGTGAAATGAACTCTAAAAGATTAAAAGATAATCAAGGAGAAATAACCAGAAGTGTCGAAGGTCGAAGTTAACGCATACTGTTGATCTAATTCGGGAGCATTCTCGCCCATTAATCAAGTACAATGGAAGGATAATGTAAGTGGAAGTGTTAACCAACAGAAAGTGCCATTGTTGTATGACTTATTCGGTAGTTAATCTCTTCAGAGGAATTGCTACTCTAGAATTCTAGAGCCACAAATAACTGAAGTCCCGAAGTAAATGATAATCATCCATCTCATCTTGACATTAAAACGTGATTGTTGATTTTGAAAAGTGATCAAGCACTCACATGGCTTAGCGCGTGGTCACCACTTGTGTTCATATGGAATAAATAAACAAAGCGCGAAAGAAGAGGCAACGCTTAAATTAATAATCATGTGGTCTTGCGCCTATGGTCATATGTAAATGGTTTGAAGGAAGCGCCTCTACAAAATTTGATTTCTGCAATATTTGCAGAGACATGAAATTAAGTTAAGTGAAATATGTCCATACTTGTGATCTATTAATGAAAAGAATTTTCATTAAATTGAAAAGGATTCTCGATAATATTTGAATAAAGAAAAACAAAACGAGATTATTAATGAAGAAGTGTGATGGTCCAAACATAGGGACACAATGTTTCATAGCTCACACCAGTTGGAATAGTATATAAAAAAGAAAGAGTGATGAGAAGAAGTTGTCTCTACAGTTTAGATCAAAAGATCGAAAGTAGAAGCAGATTCCAAGAAGGAAAGTTGAAGATACTTATGCAGTGGGGTTGGAAGGGATGAGCATTGAAGGATTCATATCCTTACTAAGAAAATTGTAAAAGATAAGGAAGTTGGAGATCCCTAGGGTTGGTGCCCTAAATAAAAGGGAGTTGGTTCTTCCTAGGGTTGGTGCCCTAAAGACGAGGGAGTTGGTGCTTCCTAGGGTTGGTTCCTTGAAGAAGGGGATCCGTGTCTCCTAGAATTGGTGCTATAAAGAGGATTGGTGTCCTTCACTATTCTTTATAAAACCTTGTAATTTATGTTAAATTTATTTATATAATTGATTTTTCATACAATTCATTGTTGATTTATTGTGGTGATCAATAGAATATAAAAATTAACTGTTAATTTTTACGAAGGGGTAATATTGATTCACCCCCCCATCTCAGTATTCCAAAAATTGGTATGAGAGCGGGTGCCTTCAGCACAATCTAACAACTCGAAGGTAGATCCTGAAGATGGATCAACAAGAGGGAATGTCTAACAACAAAGAACCATTGTTCAATGGAGGAGTCTATGCTCTATCGAAAATAAGAATGAAAAACTTCATGTTGGCTCTTGGTTTTGATATATGACAATCTATTGTAGATGGTTAGACTGCACCAACTGCTCGACCCCAAGATGTTGCATGAAACAAAATTTGTACTGAAAACTCAAGAGAAGTTAATGGACTTCTAGGAGGGTTGACTAATTCTATATGTGTGAAGGTTATGCATTGTAAATAATCCAAATAAATATGGGACAAGTTGGAGGTTATATATGAAGGAGATGACAAAGTCAAGGAAGCAAAACTACAGAACTATAGAACTCGGTTTGAAAATATGAAAATGAAAGAAGAAGACAATATTGCTAAGTACTTTCATAGGGTAGATGAAGTGATTAACTCAATCAGAGCGGCAGGAGAAGAAATTACAGATAGACCTATTGTGAAAAAAATACGAAGGTCATTACCTATGAGATATGATGTAAAGATTTCTACAATTGAAGATAGATCTGATCTAAACACACTCACAATTGATCAGCTTCATGGAATTTTTACAGCATATGAAATGAGAACAGGGAATGATAAATCAACAAAATATGAAACAACCTTTAAAGAATCTAAGACAAATATGAGGCAGGAGCAAAAGACCAATGATAAGTTATCAGATATATCATATGTAGAAGAGGCCAACTTTATAACGAAACTCAAGAAATGATTTGGAAAATATAAAGGAAAGTTACCTTTCAAATGTTTCAACTATGGAAGAATTGGACACTTTTCTAACAAATTCCCCTATCCCATACATGAGGAAAATGATGAAGACGTTCACAACCAGGAAAACCAATACAAGAAGAAATTCTATAAGAAAAAGAAAAACTTATACTCTAAAGATATCAACTATTCATACATGAGTGAAGATGAATATTCAGAGCTTCTGTTTATGGGAATGAAAACTCAAGATGATAAAAATTCAGAATATGAAAAAGAAGGAAAATTCGAAGAAGAAATCCTTAGTGTAATTGAAGAACTTGGAAAAACTAAAAAACTAAATAGGGTAATAAGAAGAGAGATTCTAGAGATTAAAAAAGCTACTAAATCAAGAGAGAAGGAAGTTTCTAAAACCATCAATGAGTGAGAACAAACTATCAACGATTTGAATTGTCAGCTCTTGGAAGCTAATAAAAATGACGAAATCATTTTAAAACAACTTAGTGATAAAAAACAAGCATGTGAGAAACTATAAGATGAGATTAAGATGCTAAAAAGTGAACTTGAGAAAGAAAAGAAGAGATCAAACTTTGGAAATACTTCAAAGATATTGGATGACACTCTTGGTAGTCAAAGGTCACCAAACAACAAGACCGATTTGGGATACACCCAAGACTCAACTTCTACATCACAAGGATATGCCAAAAGACTAATTAGTTATGCAGATTCTCTAAAGGGATCCTCAAGAAGAGAAGATAATAAGGCAAATATGATACCATTGAACACCATTCCACATAAATATAAATCATCATTCCCTACTAATGTAAAAAATGACAGGAAGAATACAATCACCAGAAGGAATCCCCCTAGTAAATATCTATTCATTGGATAATGTTAGTCTTGCAATAATTTTGGACATAAGGAAGTACACTGTAAATATTATGGAAAATACAATAACATAAATGTTCAAAGATATAAGAACAATAGGTACAATACAGAGAAGATAAAATACAACTCATTTACTCCTTTGCAAAAATTCAATATTGAATGTAAAAATGGCAACAACTATGGTCATAAAACTCGAGAATGTAGATTACCAATGCAATCCATAAAAATAGGAAACCCTAAAAAACAAAATAAGAAGACATGGAAAAGAAAATTTGTAGTACCAAACAAGAAAGATGATGAAAATATTGCTCCCGAAATTGATGAAGTTAATAATAGGAGATTGGTGGGTAAAACTTCTAATAAGGAATATAATAATCAAAGCTATGCCTATAAAGTAGATCAAACTCAAGAAATGAAAACTCCTAAAGAAAAATCCGACATAAATCCAAAACTTGATAATGGCATACAAGAAGATTATCCATTACCCAACAAATGGAAATTAATAGAGGAATATTTTCAAAACAAGGATAAATAAGCTTTTGGTGCACATAATAGTGACGTTGATGATGAATCTTCAATAATAGAACAACCAGAAGAAATGAGTGATGATTATCTCAAAAACATTTCAATCCTATTTTAATGGTCCATTGAAACTCCTTCTCAAAGAAACATTAAAAAGAAAGAAGGGAAGGAAAAATTAAGGAAGACATAAAAATCATTCTTGATGATGTTCCCATGATCATTAAAGCACACAAAAATGAATAGGATCATCGAAACCATCATGGTTTGATGATATAACTCTATGCAAGATCTGACATAGTTTATTTCAGGTCTTTATCTACCAAAGAATAGTGAAGGTTATGTATTGGTCTTAAAATGGTTATAAATGGACAAACACTAAATGGAAGTTACTATGTGAACAATAAATGGAATGAATGGAAAATTATACAACAGTGAGGTGATGATGAAGATAGAATGAGTACAATTCTAAAAATGAAAAGAATGGAAACTGGAATTTCAGAGACAATGGTTGTGACAGAGAAAATTTGAAAGATATATTGGTTGGTCGATGTGTGTCTGTGTTGGTTGGATAACTAAATCAATTCTAGTTGAATATATTACATTCTATCAACAAGATAACTCATGTGGAAAGAAAAATATAAAGTCTCTCGGATAAAGATGGATACAACTGGTTAGATATTGATGAGAAGAAATGGACAGGTCGAAAGGTCATTTGAAAAGTATAATATTCAATTGCTCAATGTTCCAGTAGGACAACAATATATGCAATGGAAACAATAGGATGTATGTAAAGGTATACATTGCATCCTGTAGAGTTAACATGGGGAGTTCCCTGAGTTTAGATTTTGGTCAACAACATAGACAGACATAGATTAATCATAGGGGGAGCAACCCTTTTTCATTGATGTCAAAGGGGGAGAGTAACTTCATAGAGAAAAACATCATCATGGGTGGATTTTTTGGATTAAGTTAGAGTGTTTCCCGCAATGACAAAGGGGGATATTGTTGGACATATTGTCATTGATGTCAACAATCAGTGTCATTAAGTTATAATGATGAGTTGGTATGAAAAAAGAGTAGAAAATCCATGTACAAAAGGACTAACAAATTAAGAGCTCAAGAGGGTTAGCAAATGAAGATTAGAATCTCATAAGATATGACACACATGAAGCTCAGAAGGGAAAGTGCATTGCAGAAAAATGATTAGATCAATTCGTGACCATTGGATACACAAGCGCTAGATCAAGAGAAGGGATTGATTGTGGAGTGGGAAGGGAGAATTAGATGACATGTTATTTTCAGTACCACAATTAGTCTAGATCATCATATCTCATTGAATCAAATATCAACGACTGTGGTTGATCCACCAATAATCGCACAACTTCAAATTGCAGAGTTTGGGCAACGAAATAAACCACGTGCAAGTTACGGTTCCGCAATCCACATCGATCGTTGGACCAAGTTGAGTGGAAGGATAGAGTAAGTCATGGACCATAGATCATGGAAGTGACATACACATGGTCATCTCAGCTTTGACCACTTCACATAAAATCGACCGAAGGAAATGTGCATGAAGGAATTTTAGACGAACCCAAGTTCTGAAGTAAACGTAAGCCATCTGATCGTAGGTAAATTTTTGGTTAAAATAAGATCCCTTGGATTTAAACGAAGGAAAAGTATCATCGTAGATAGATTGATTCATTGATCTAAAATCAAGATCAATGAACAACATTCATTTCCGGTTAAGAATTGTGAGGAGGTTACACTTTGGGTAATCTCACTTTGGGTAAAATGACAAGTAAATAAGGACTTTCTAATCTGAAGAACACTTTGGGAAATATCTCGACCATCAGATCAAGGAAAGTAGAAGGATAGGATAAGATAGGCAAAGGATTTAGATCCCGAATACCCAAATTCTTGATAGTTATTGGATTAAGTTAATCCTTTTCGGGTTAAAGAAGAACTGTTAGATCTAACAAAAGAACATGTGCCACATGCGGAGTGCCATGTCAACAAGTCGCATCAATAAGTTATGTCACTCTGTTAGTTTTTACTTCAGTAGTTTCATGACCAAAAAATACCCAAAGTACCGAAGTTCTGAAATGAACGAGAACTGTTAATCATGAAAATAACATCCAACCGTTCGATCTACTTCGGTGAAATGAACTCCGGAAGATTAAAAGACAATGAAGGAGAAATCACCCGAAGTGTCGAAGGCTGAAGTTAATGCATATCATCTATCTAATTTGGGAGCGTTCTCGACCATTGATCAAGTACAATGGAAGGATAGCATAAGTGGAAGTGTTAACTGACAGCAAGCGGTCACCACTGTTGTATGACTTATTCGGTAGGTAATCACTCCGAAGGAATTTCTACTCTAGAATTTGAGAGCCATGAATAGTTGAAGTCTCGAAGTAAATGAGAATCGTCCATCACATCATGACATTAAAACGTGATCATTGATTTTGATAAGTGATCAAGCACTCGCTTGGCTTAGTGCCTGGTCACCACCTATGGTTGTATGGAATAAAGAAACAAAGGGAGAAAGAAGAGGCATCACTTAAATTAATAGGCCCATGGTCCTGTGCCTATGGTAATATGTAAATGGTTTGAAGGAAGCTCATGTACAGAATTTGATTTTTGAAATATTTGTAAAGACATGAAATTAAGTTAAATGAAATCGATCCATACCTGTGATCGAAAAGGCTTCTTGATAATATTTGAATAAATAAAAACAAAATGAGATTATTAATGAAGAGGTGCAATGGTCCAAACAAATTGAGACAATGTTCCATAGCTCACACTAGTTGGAAGAGTATATAAAAAATAAAGAGTTGAGAAGAAGGTGTCTCTGCAGTCTAGATCAGAAGATCAAAAGTAGAGGCAAATTCCAAGAAGGAAATTTGAAGATACTTGTGCAGTGAGAATGGAAGGGAGGAGCATGGAAGGATTCATATCCTTACTAAGAAAATTGTAAAAGATAAGGGAGTTGGAGTTTCCTAGGGCTGGTGCCCTAAATACAAGATAGTTGGTGCTTCCTAGGGTTGGTTCCCTAAAGATGAGGGAGTTGGTGCTTCCTAGGGTTAGTGACCTAAAGAATGGGATCTATGTCTCATAGAGTTGGTTTTCTAAAGAGGTTTGATGTCCTTCACTATTCTTTATAAAACCTTGTAATTGATGTTAAAGATATTTATATAATTTATTTTGCATACAATTCGTTATTTATTTATTGTGGTGATCAATAAAATATAAAAAAGTAATTGTTAATTGTTAAGAAGAGGTAATACTAATTCTTCCCCCCCTCTCAGTGTTCCAATAGTATTATATCTATTTGTCTTTTTCAACGAATCTATTCTGGTATACAACTGTTGTATTGAACTGTCTTCCTAAGCAATTATGGAATTACTATTCTGGACATTCATCTCTGAATTTTCATATAGTTTCTTCATCTTCTATTTATAAGCCAACCTGATTCGCTCTATGTCATAATTCATTATGCTCGTCATAACCTATTATGTGCTCTTCATTTCATTCTTCAACTGTTCAACCAAGAGAGACTTTTATTTCATTTTCTTTGAAATATTTCCCACTAACCATTGGTTGGCAGTGGAAAATGCTCCTATTGAATCTGCAGCCTCTTTGGAAAGTTCAGAGTCATTTTTTTCATGTCCATCATATACTATTTTGTGTTGCTTGGTGGTCACTCCTCCCTTCTGGTGAGATTATTTTATGATGATATCTTTTCTTTTCTTATTGAAGAATAAATTGGATGGGGGAATGTCTTCAGGTGAGATGAGAGTGAATTTGTCTAGATGGATGACTTGGGAACTAGGAACCTCAAAATTGGTTGATAAAGGAGTTATTGAGGGAATAGGGGAAATAATTGTAGTATACTTTTCTGCACTAGTAATACTAGGAATAACAATGGTAGTAACTGGTGATGAAGGGGGAGAAGCATGATCATGTTTCATGAAGTCTTCAAGGGAATATAATAATTGTTGATCATTTAGGCCTAGCATTGCTACTTTTAAATGTTTAAATAATGCATATCTATTGTTCAATACTTTTTCAGTTTTGTCGTCAGTGGAGCTACTTCGCTGGGGTTCTGTGGATCTAGTTTCATGTGAAATGGAATGTACTTTGAGTCTCCTTGAAAAATATTAGGCAAGTTGTTCCTTCTGTGGTTTTGAAAGGTCAGGAAAGAAACCTGTTGGTCAAGAGGCAGAGACTGAAATTTGTTTTTGACTTCTCCATAGGATCTATCTCCTCGAAAAACATTTTTGTAAGGGGATTCTTCGTGTATATATATTTTCATATTGAATTGAGCCAAATGATTCTCTACTATTCTGTGAGGATCATGTTTTTTGAATTCAATGTCAACTAATTTGACATATTCTAAGGTTGGAGCCTCGACTTTTGAATGACCAGAATATAACAATGAAAAAATGCCAACCTGTATGGCAAAAGATGGCCATGCATTTTTTTGAGCCACTTTCAAGTATTTGGTGATTCCTCTTGTGACTGTTTGGTATGCCACTTCTCTGTAGACCATCCTATCAGGCAAGAATTTTGGAAGGGCATGGAGAGAAATGAAGCAGTTGAACACTCTAATGTAAGATAAGTTGTGTTCAATCTATCAACCTGCAATTGTGCCTAAGTTCCTTATAATGTGCTTTGAAATCCTGGGTGTATGGTGACCATAGATAACTACATGAATTGGTACCACTACATTGTGACAGATCTCATAAAATAAATATTTAACATTTTCTTCCCATAGTTTGCAGTGGTAGAAATGGATAGGCTTGGAACTAGCCGAGGTCCATCTCAAGTTCATGAGGGTGAACATGTAAAAAGGAGCATGTTGGCCTCTTGATTTCAACCATTTGTACTTTGCAAACTCCTTATCTAGGTTAGACAAAAACATTTTTCCCATTTGAAAGTATATCCTTCGACCACTTCATTGATTATAGACACCCATTCAACTATGAAATATGAGCGGTTTTTCCTTCCAAATAATCGGCAGATCATCGTGGAAATGTATAAAATATGAACATCTAAGTATCGTGTGGAATATATACCATGAGTGTCAGATTTAAACTTGGGTGGATTTCACCATCAGACATTGATTATGTCATGACCAGTTCTGCCATATTGAGTGAATTCTTTCCTTTCAAAATCCAGAATAAATTTTGCATTATATGTGTATTTGGGTGTAGAAGATAGTTTATACATTACTTGTGTGTCCTCCAGACAAAAGGAGCCAACAAAGGTGTTCTGGTAATTGATAATTCTTCTGATTTGAATTTCAACGTGCTCCAGAGCCCAACTTATCATGCCATTGTAGTGCATCATCTTTGGTCGAGCATAAATCCTGTGCAGTTCAGACTGAGCTACCAACTTGATCTTGGATGAGAATGAAATGTCTTCTTCTTCCGCTGAATCGTCCGGAAAGAAAATAATCTCATGTTCCAATATATCGTAGACCTATTTCCAATACTTTATGGTGTCTGTAATTCATGAAGTGGTGTTAGAGAGAATATCTGTGTTTGGGTTGGAATCATCTGTTGATGCATATTGCTTCTTCCCTAGTTTGCATGGTGCCATAATTATCAGAGAAATGAAATTAACCTTACTATGATAAGAGTATCATGTAAGCTCTCAATTAATGAATGGAAAACTCAAATTGCAAATTGTAGAATGACTTGAGATTCGAAATGTGTTTATTCATAAAGTCTATAAATCTTTGTATTGATCTGCTGACAAGGTGATTATTAAAAATCTATGGAATTTATTAACTGGAAATTGAGAAAATATTTAACCTTAGCGAGTTATAAATGCCATTAATACTTTTGTGGTTCGACGTTTGCAGGTTTTGAATGTAAGACAATACAAATGTGCGGAAGCCGGAATTGCAGGAGAAATTAATTATTAACTAATATGTTTTATCTTTTAATTAATCATTCTTTAAAAATTATTTATCTTTAACTACTTTATAACTTCGGTATTCGTGGGTTTTGAATGAAGTAGGATATAAATCCTCTGAAGGAGGAATTCCCGGAGTAAAAATTCGAACCATTATATGTATTTTGGGGCTTCATAACCTCGGAGTTTCAGAACCCAAGGTGGTCCGAAAATAATTCTTTGTTTTATTTTCAGAAGGGAAATCTCCCATAGTGATGTGGCAGTGATGACGTGAGTTTTAGTGACATTTCAAGAAATATGGATGGCACGTTTCACCTAAAAATGTGTGAATAAGCTGACACAAATGTTTAAAACAAGTGTCAAGTGCCAGCGCAAGAGAAAAATTAATGACACGTGTGCTATAACTCATTTGTAGACCCTTTTGAATATTATCACAAGGAACTGTCTTCGAGACTGTGGAACTTCGTATATTTAGGGTTTTAATTGTTTATATGCCTTGAAACTCTCGAAACATGAAGTCCCGAAGTTATCGTTGAAGGTTTTCTTTTAAAATTCGAGCATGTTTATAATGTAGATAAAATGAGATATGTTTGATAAAATTTAATGGAATTCATCAACGAATGATATTGTAAGTGCCTTATTAATATTAATACATAACGATGATGGATTTATTTAATTTAAAAGATATTCCCTATAATTATTTGGTGAAATTTTGTTCTTAAGAGGTAAAAACAAAAGATTTTAAAATTTAAAAGTTTAAAATCCTAAAGTGATCTAACAACTTCAATTATCTTACAAGATGAAGGAGACATTCTAAGATTGGGAACTCGGGGTGTCATCCTTATACATATCAGTCAACTATCCATTTAGGACACAAATAATCATTTTTACAAGATGAGGTCCATATGTGGAAATGGTGATGGAAGATGCTTTGGAAAACCTAAATTCCAGCATAAAACTATCACCTATATGTGGGTTTAGATCAATGGCACCTGTGCATTCTGAGTTTCAAAATCACACATGTTTTAAGAACAAGTGGCAAATTGTGAAGCCCCAAATGGCCAAAGTGTTGCAGATATGAATGCACGAAGTGCCACATCACTTTGGGACTATACCACTCTGGGAGTTTTCAATGCAGAATAGGTCGAAATCGTCGAACATCGAAGAGTTGGAGTCAATAACTCTCAATTTACTTAATGATAAGATACACTAATATTGTATTAATTGGAAATAAACATGGTTAATGACTTCGAGCCCGTACCAGTCCGGGAGTTATACAAACTCTGCATAGAGAAACTCCTGAAGGGCGAAGTGCCATAGGCACATGGAAGTCATCTGTGAAGGACACTTGGCATCAATCAGTAAAGAGACATGGCATCATGTGACGCGAGGCGGCCACATCATTCCAAGACTGCAGTACTCTGGGAGTTATACAAGATTTTCATTTAGAAAACTCCATAGCCCTAAGCACCAAAGAGACATGGTATCAATTCGTTGTTGACACGTGTCATAAAACTATTGCAAATACGTGGCATCCATCAGTCAAGGGATGTGGCACTGATATAGACCATGACAAGTGGAACTCATTTAAATCATATTTTGTGTTCGTCATCTATACCAGGTGTGTCACCTTGGGGTACACCTATTATTTTCATAAGAAAGAAGGATAGGTAATGGATACTCTATATCGATTACTAACAATTGAACAAGGCAACGATCAAGAACGAATATCTGTTGCCAAGAATAGACGATTTGTTTGATCAAATGAAAAGCATGATGGTGTTTTCAAAGATCGACTTGACATCAGGATATCACCAGTTATAGATCAAAGATGAAGACATTCCTAAGACCACGTTCAACACAAGAATCAAACATTACGAGTTTATCGTTTTACCATTTGGACTGACAAATGCCCTAGGGGTATTCATGAGCTTGATGAATGGGGTGTTTCTCGAATACTTGGACAAGTTTGTTCAAGTATTCAATGACTACATACTGATATACTCTCAGATGAGGGAATAACATGACAAACATTTACGAGAAAACAAATTATATGGGAAATTGTCGAAATTCTCTTTTTATCAATCAAGGATTCATTACTTAGGGAATGTTATCTTCGGTGAAGGAATCATTGTGGATCTAGTGAAGGTAGAGGATATTATGGAATATCTTGCACTGACGAGCATACCAAAAGTACATATATTTATGGTTTTAGTAGGGTATTACCGATGACTCATTGAGGTTTTTGAAAATAGAAAATTTGATCACGAAACTGCAGAAGAAAAACAAGAGGTTTTTATAGACCAAGAGATGCACGGAAGAATTTTGAAGGCTTAAGGAGATATTGATGATACCGTCAATAATAAAAGTCCCTGACATCGATGAGGACTTGTTGGTATGCACAGACACCTCCAAGAAAGGATTAGGGGGATTCTTGATGGAAGACAGTCGAGAGATCACTTACATCTCAAGGAAATTAAGAATGCATGAGGAGAACTACACGACACATGATTTGGAGTTATTGGACATTATGTATGCCTTGAGAGTGTCAAGACACTATCTGATTGGATTCAAATTCAAACTAAAAACGAACCACTATGGATTGCAACACATTTTTATGCAAAGTGACTTGAACGCGCAAGAAAGGCGTTGGTCAAAGGTTCTTAGTGAATACAATTTCGAGATTAATTACATAAAAGGAACAATGAACAAAGTGGAAAATGCATTGATTTGGAGAGCACACATATTTTCGGTGATACCTCTGCAGACGAATCTTCAAGAAAATATTCTAACTATACAGCTCGACGATGACTGGTATAAAGAGGTTAAGGAAAATATCGGACAAGACACCATGTTTGTACAAAGGATTGAAGGATATACATTGGACAATGATGGATTAATGAGGTATATAACTAGATTTATGTACCCCCTAATGAAGAATTGAGAAGTTTTATATTAAGTCAAGCTCATAGAGAAATGCACATGGCTCATCCAGGAGTCACAAAGATGAGGGAAGAACTTAAGCCCTTATTCTTCTGGAAAGGAATGAAGGCGAACATAGTTAGCTACGTGGCGAGGTGTCTAGAATGCCAACAAGTGAAGATTGAACATAGACATCTGAGATGATTACGACAACCACACACTATTCTGAAATCGACATGGGAGGTAATTTCGAAGGAATTTATTGTTGGATTGTCACCGAGGGAAAGGTGACATGACTCAATTTTCATGGTAGTTGACACTCTAACAAAGAGTGCACATGTTATTCCTATGCACACGACGTATCATACGCGAGACATAGATAGATTTTTTATCGATGAGATTATGAGATTACATTATGTTCATAAAAGGATCATATCTGATAGAGGTTTAATGTTTATAGGATTTTTTTGGACCAGTTTCCAAGAGGCCTTGGGGACACAACTGAACTTTAGTACAACATATCACCCTGAGACAAATGGGAAGACTGAGAAAATGAACCAAATATTAGAATATATGTTTCGTATGTACGTGATCGACCAATAGAAGCGTTGGGAGGATTTCTTTCCACTGGTATACTTTTCATATAACAACATCTATAAAAGTACCATTAGGATGGCACCATTTGAGTTTCTTTACGGTCGATCATGTCAGATGCCATTGAGATGGGATTGAATTGAGGATAGGGTCCTGGTAGGACCATAAGCGATCCAAGAAATGGAAGAAAAAATGAAAATTATAATACAAAGGATTAAAGAAGTGCAACATCGATAGAAGAGTTATGTCAATGCACGTTGTTTTGACCGTAATTATGAAGTTGGGGACCATGTCTTCTTGTGGGTGAAACTGCATAAGAGATCGATTAATTTTGGAAAGGGAGATAAAATCTTTCCTATTTTTTTAGGACCTTTCGAAGTTGTGGAAAGGAGGTGACCCATGGCCTATCGACTAGCCTTTCCTGATTCTTTGAGGCATAAGCACAATGTTTTTCATGTATCTATTTTGAGATATTATGTTAGTGATCCTACACATGTGATTGACATGATTTCCTTGCAGGTGTCAGATGAGGTTTCACTCATGGCGGAGCCAATCTGCATTATGGAACATCACATTCGACAGTTAAGGTGTTTAACAATCGATCAATTCAAGGTCGAGTGGGACAATTATAGTCCACACTAGGATACCTGAGAGGATGCATCTGATATGCACCAACAACTTCCATATTTATTTGATAGTTAGACATATATATATATTCAAATGCTTTCTTTACTTTATTTATATACTGTACAACTTTGGGATGAAGTTTAAAACAAGAGGGGGTGTATGTAACATCCCTCTCTTCCAAGCCCGTGATTTTGACCTATTCTTTGAGGACACTTCGGTCCAAGTGATCCAGTTATATTATATGGTTATCTTTTCACTTATGGATTCTTGTGATGATGTTAATGTATTATGATTTATGTTGTTTGATATCTATGTATTGACATATGCTAATGACAAGTTTACCCTAAGTGTGTAGGACACTTGATATATGGTGGATGTTGATGGCATTGATGGCCCTACTTGGAATCCAAATTGTGTCATGCATTGGATTGTATTAGTTTGGGTATTTCATTTATGCATATGTGACATATGATCGATTATATTATGATGTCTTTTATGGATCATTGACAATGTTTTCTTCATGGATGTAGGCTCATTATTGATTTCTAATATGAATCACATAAGGATTAAAGGGGTCATGCACATAAACCAGATATCGAGGGAGAGGTGTGGAAACATCCTTGTCACAACCTACTAGCACTCCAGTTGTGGCTTGAATTGTATGTTAATGATTACCTAGTTTGAGAGGTCCATGATGTCGTGAGGGAAGACTGTGACAGTCACTCATGAATATTTATAAGGGGTGTGCAAAAAGGTAGGGTCCTTATTCCTTAGATGCCCTTAGTCTCTCACAAGTTCGCCCAAATGGAGTGTTGACTCCAAGGTTTGGACAAATACCAAAACCAGTCAAAGGCGACTGGCACCCTTAGAGAACATAGTACTTCTTGAAGGGCATGTTGCGTAATTAAAATTTAATCAAAGGAGACTAGATCCCTTGGAGTACGAAGTGTGTTTTGAAGGGCATGTCACAGAATTAAAATTTGAGTCAATTAATCTAGGTGGCCTAGAAAACTTTGAGCAAATGTTAAACCTTGCAAAATCTTGAGAAGTGTCGAATTAATTAATTAATTAAAGAATGAATTTGTTAATCATAATCCATAAGGGTCTAAGAATTTTCAAATAAAAATTTAATTAATCCTAAGTCTAAGTTAGTGAGAAGACTAAAAACTAAAATCTTAAATTAAATAATGAGGGGATGAAATAAATCAATTTAAGAAATCAAGGAAAATAAAATAAATCTAAAGAGTGATTTAATATACATATGTGAAAGTAATTACCAAATTAGAATTTAAGGTTAAAATGAATTAAAGCTAAAGGAATGGGTACACATAGAAAGGAACCTAGAGTCCAATTAACAATAGTATAACTAGGAGAAGATTCATATTTTAACTCAACTCAGTTTTAGAAAGGCATCAATTATTAATTGGAAATAAAGGGAATAAAGATACAACTAGGAGTGAGCTTTTATGATGGATGAGGTAAATTATTTTTTATTAAAATAAAATGCGGATTTAATTGTACAAATTGGGGAAAGGGTGACAAGTGTATGCGGGAGATAATTCTAAATTATTTTTATTAAAAAGTGAATGAATTTTGCAAGTGTGGAAAAATTCTATAAAACAAATGGTTGAGTTGAGAGATGGATCACACGGGTTATGGGTTAGGTTATGCTGTAGAAATTTTGATTGGTTTTACTTTTCAGATTTGGGATACCCAGCTTGAGAGAGAGTGGTGGTTGTACCTTGTGAGGCGAGATGAGATCTAGAGGATTTATGCTTGGGTGTGTGTGTGGTCCATTTGTAGCTTGGGGGGGCTAAGGGGGAAGAAGATTACCCCTAGCATTGGATCAGAGGTACTGGTGAAGTCTCAATGGTTAGCAAGAGACAAAGGAAGGGAATGCCAGTCACCAAGAATCAACATCAAGCCTATCTTCGCCAGTCACAATATTTTCATTTTAAGTTTGCACTGCATTAAGTTTTTATTGTATATATGGTTTTTAGAATTGTTGACAGTGGTAATGGACTTCGGATTTGGATTGTAAAGGAAAAATAATTTTGTAGGATTTTATACACCATGGAAATCACGCAGAGATGTTAATCGCTCAACAAAAAAAAATGGTCAAAAGTAATATGGTAAACAACAGTCACCAAAATAATTCCAAACTCCGATTATTCAACAAGAAAGAATTTAGTGTCAAAGGAAGCTGAGAGGAGGGAGATAGCATTAGATGGGTATTGAACAAGCTTCAATAGAATTAAAAGTTAGAGAAGGGAATTAAGGAGACACCCAAAAGAAATGACAAACTCCTCACTCTAAAACACAAGAGGATGCCCAAAAGGCCTAAAGACAAACTTGAAAAATCAAGGTAATTGCTTCCCAAACAAACAACGTTTGTCTTGGATTCTCCGAAAAGAAATAAATAAAGAAACTAGTATGAAATGCAATAGTAACACCAACCAAATAGACCATCCACACATCAATTCAAGAAAAAAGTCATGCATGCAACCAAGGAATTGGGGATATCAATTTGGCAGGTAGATCGTCTTGATGGAGATAAAGATCAAATGCCACAAGAAACCCAAGCAAAATAAAAATGATTTTACTCAATTTCCACAATTTACAAGAAACTTCTTCGACGAGAAAAGTAAGTACATCATCCAGGAGGAAAATTGCATTGATTTATCTATCAATAGGAAATATTTAGAAAATTTTAATTATTTTCAGTTAACAATGGCGATTGGAAGACAATCAGATTGTAAAAATACAATGACATTTTGTTAAAATATTTACACTAGGACATAAGTCTGATAAAATCACAAAAAGCATTATTACTAGCAGGATTAGGTACATGAGGATAAAATCAGAGCCTTATTATTACTAAATAAAAATGAGAGATTCTTGCATGCAAGAGGGAAGGTCCCCAGTCGGATTGTGAATACACTAAGATTAAATATATACATGGAAATAGAACATTCCATCATAAAATATAATTCATTACCAGCTCTCAAGTTTCAAATTTAGGCTAGATTACAAATGAAGTCACTAGTAAGAATCACTGTAATCGATGAAGGATTTAAGACCTCCAGCAAAAACATATCAAGCATAGTTCTAAATCAATTTTCCATAAGAACATACAAATATGAGCGGATTCCATAACTTACTATCATTGTGTTTTGGTTAAGATCACTAGACAGTCAACTAAGCAGAAATGTTGACAAATTTGTAAATGGAAGTAGCGAAATAAGATATTCTATATTACTTTCTTTTTAAATTAAAATTTGAGTCTCAATAAATTTCTTCTATAATGCAACCATTAGGAAATTACAAAATTTATTCATCATAATTTTTACTACAGTTGTCGCGAATTAAATAGATCTATACATATATAACCAATCTTATTACAATTCAAATTCAAATGAGAACACCGTCACCGAAGAAACTATGTTTGGATATGTCCTTAAACAATTGGCGATGCTTTCATCCTTCCACTAGATAATCACAAAGACTTCAATGCTACCTCCCATCCAGCATTAGGGGTACTTTTCTTCCCCCTTAGCCCCCCGAGCTGCAAAGGGGCTAAGAACAAAAACTAGAAATACTATAGCTCCAAGTTTGCCTCACAAGGGAGAGTTACCACTCTATCCTCAAACTTGGTTCCCAACTCTCACAAGTAAAACAGAGTCCCAAAAATATCTTGGCAGCATAACTTTACCAATAACCAGTGTGATTGATTTCCCATCTAAATAGGGATGATTTTAAGGATGGAAATTTATTTTAAAATTTAGAAACCTTGGTGAATATTACTAATCCTTCATATGCCAACTATAAAATGTTTGGCGTTTTTTTGTAAAAATATTCAAATTTATAAGGATTTTATATAGTTTGTATAAAATCTTAAGGTAAAATAATTGTATCCTATAGAATTTGGGAAAATCATTTTTAGAATAGAGAATACGTTTTTGGGAAAAACCATGGAAAATTAACCCATGAGCAAAATTTAGCCCCTAAAATCATCCCTGGATCGAAACCATTTTTTTCATAGAAATTTTCCTCCTTGAGACATGTCAACATGCACAATTAACTAAATTTTTTATTTTTTTATTTAGAATTGTTCACCCTCACACTTGGCACACTCTCCCCAAGTTGCACTAGTAATTACAAATTTTATTTTAATAAAAAGTCAAATTCCCTCACAATTCCCCAATGTGTTCCTTAAATCACTCTTAGTTGTCTCTTTATTCCTCGTATTCTCATTTAATGAATGTCTCCTAACTAAATCTTAGTTAGATTTTGAATAGGATTCTTCTTCTAGTTAGAGTAGTGGTAGCTAGACTCTAGATGCCATCCTATGTGTACAGCTATTCTCTCATACTTTATTTCTTTCTTATTTTAAATTTCCTTTTTATATTTTCTTACACACATGTGCATTATATCAAATATTTAGATTTATTTCACTTTTCTTAATTCTTAAATTGATTTACATAATTTCTTTTAATTCAGTTAATACATTTAGTTTAGTCTGCTAAAAAAACTTAGACTTAGGCTTAATCTTTTAAAATAGGCTTAAAATTTTATTGGGATTTATAATTAATAAAATTACTCATTAATTATTTAAATCTGGCAAGGTATACAGATTTTCAAGGTTTATAATTATTCTTTCAAGGTTTTCTAGGCCACCTAGATTCATTGACTCAAATTTTATTTACGTGAATGCCCTTCAAAAAGAACCTCCATGCTCCAAGGGTGTCACTCACCTTTTGACTAGTTTTGGTAGTTTTCCAACCCTTGGAGTTAACACTCCATTCGAGTGACCTTGTGAGAGACCAAGGGATTCTATGGAATAAGGAATCCACCTTATTGTGTGCCCCTTAGACTCTTTGTAAGCGACTGTCTCAGTCTACCCTCATAACATCATGGACCTCTCGAACTAGGTAATTGTTAACCTACAATTCGAGCCACAAAGGGAGTGATAGTAGGTTTTGATAGGAACACTAACACACCTCTCCCTCAATATATTGTTTATTTGCATGGCCCCCTTACTCCTTATGTGAGTCATATTACCAAGCATCGTCGGCCTGCATCCATTAACAAAACATTGTCACTGATCCATATACATAATCATACAAAATCAATCATATGACACATATGGGTAAAATTAAATACTCAAACAAAACCCAATCCACTCCCTGACTCTATCTGGAGACCAAGGAGGTCCATTGATGCCATCGACATCCACGATCTAGCACGTGTCCTTCACACTCATGTAAAATCATCAATATCATTTGTCAATAAATATATATCAAATGACAATAAATCACAACCCATCAACATCATCATAAAAATCCATAATCAAAATAAATAACCATGTACTATAATCAAATCACTTCCACACAAGTTTCCTAAAATAATAAGTCGATAACATGTGCTCATTAGACCGAGATGTTACAAATATAAATATTTTCCACTCTATTTTGACCTATATTATATGAATTTTCAGGACCAAATTCAAATATCTTAAACAAATCAACCAGTCATTGAAGGAAATATTGTACTACAAGTTAATAAAACAAATAGAGTTCTAGACAATAATGTTGGCTATATAGGAAGTTACAATGAGAAAATAACTATTTCTCTTGGACCTACAAAGGTTCTGATCAATTTTTTTCACAAATAATTTCAATTGATTTGTTTTCTATATTTTATTTTTTTCCTTATGATGTATAATTTATGTTATTTCTAAGACAACCATATTTTACATACAATATACTATCGCAGGGGTGCATCTACCATACAAACATTTTCTTAGCAAGCAACCTTCAAAACATTTCAATATCTCAAAATGAAACAATATAGACAATGTATTTGAACCATCCTTTTAGAAAATGAAATTCAATGTAACCAAAATATGGAAATGCATTTAGAAGATAAAAACAGAAAAAGATCGTGGTCCTCATCTCGCAATCCTTCATCATCAAATCAACACATATTTCTTTGAAGACTTTAATTCAATATGGAAGAGTCAAACGATATAAGTGCAATATTTAAGAGAATAACATCTTTCCATAAAAAGTTTTGTAAATAAATATATAAATTATCAATTGTGTAAATGTGTCATATATGTCAAGAATCATACCCTTGTATGAATGTTTGTAAAGGAATTGAAGGGCCTATTCTTTAGATGCAAAAATGAACGAGGATCTCATCAATTTTCTCAATGGAATAAAATGGATCCTGGTGAACAACCCCAAGTTTTGTCAATGTTAACACAAGTTTAGGAAATGTTAATAGCACGACTGAATCCAATATTCCAAGTGACACATGCACTCAGTGGCCAATATAAATATAACAGTCACACAATCAACCTTTTCCAGGATGCTAATTCTATCGCTAAACGACTTCCTCATCGAATTGAATATATTGACATTTTAATTGTAAGGATAAATGCAACTCAATCAGAGAACTATGAATACATTGTTAGTAGATCATGTGTAATGAATTCATTGCATTAGAAAATAGAAATGGACAAATATTATAAAGATGTTGAGATAGATATGGACTCAATAATATCTCTTCCACATGAAGAAAGATATATCTCTGATAGACTACACTATATCAACTCAAGCATAGATGAATCAAGAGAAAATTATGTATAAATTCAAAAAAATGAACAAGATCAATTGGAATCTCATCCTTCCTCCTTTACAGTGAGATTACCAAATTCACGACGAGAATTGGAATAAATTATAAATTTTGTTAAAAAAAATAGTTATTTATTTGATATGCATATGGAATGGTCAGAAATTGACTTATCACCAATTAATGAATATAACATAGAAGGATTTTTTGACATGGATTTTCCAACATTGTTCCCAATAGGAAATTCTTATTGGTTGCACCCATGTCTTGTTACAAATTGATTACATGAATTTGCATTACACTTACTTAAGTATTGTGATCAAATATTTGGTAAACATCCAATATTTCAATATTTTATTTTGAATATGATAATGAGGCATCGAAGCCAAGTTACAACAGTTTTGTTTGTTTAAAAAAATATGGAAGATAGGATACCTACAACAATAGAGGATTTATGTAAGGAATTGAATGAATTTTGATGCAGAACCCCCTTCTCTCTCAAGGTTGTTCGACCTCCCGGTCTAGGATATTCAAATATATGAGTTGGATTAGCTCTTCAAGCCCCCTGCTAGAACCCAAAACAAGTTACACAGGCCCTATTTCCTCCTAAGGCATAGTTTGTATGGTAATCGTGGGCCCTCTCCTTATAATTTTTCACATCTCAATGCTAACGGTCCCTATATTCCCTTGCTAGACCCTTTCCTTCATGTGACCTTAGGATATGACCCGGGGCTTAATCTCCTGAGTGCTCTAGACTTCAGGCTTCAGCCATTTCAACTGCATTCGTCGCCAAATTCTCTTAACCCCAAACCATGAAAACAGCTAGCGTGAGGATCAATGGTCCCTTCCATTTCCTTAAATCAATAGCCCGTCATAATTTCGGGCTCCGACGCTTCAGGTAATTCCAAAAAACTTATCCATAGAACCTTCGAAGTATCAAGTCTCTAGAACAGAAAATATTTTTCCAAGTGTCCTCCTTAATAGACGACCCTCATGACCTCGCGACTTCGGACTTCGTGAGTTTTCACACCTCCACTCTCTAGCTCTTCCGAAGTGCTTATGCTACAAAATGCAAGATCTGGTGACACATGTACTTTCCAATGGACGACCTCAATCTGCTTCAGCTCTTGGCTCTTCGGGAATTCCCCCAACTATGTTCTATTCTTTCTCTAGAGTGCTTCCTTCCAGACTCCATGATATAAATCCATGTGCCTCATGGTGATCGACAACCAAGATCTACTCCGCTCTTCATAGCTTCGATATTTTTATCTTCTTCTCCACGCAGATCTTCCAGAGCTCTTTTTCATGAACTCTCTAATCTGTTGCCACCTGTCTCTGTAGAATATGGACGGTCTTGAATGGCTTTGAGACTTCAAGACTTATGCTATCCCTCCCTCCTATTCACTTTGAAAAGAATAAGGTGCATGCACCTTACCTGGATCCAATGCTTGTTGGTCCTTTGCGCCCCGATCCAATGGATAGAATCTATTCTACTCCTCAGTGCTCTCCTCCTGGTGTCTGGACATGGGATTCGATGGTCCATATTTCTCCCAAAAACAGATTTGATAACTGTTGTTTCTCCTCCTCCTTATCTTCTTCGTTCTCCCGAATTGGAAAATTTTCAAGTGTCAAAGATTAGGGCCTTTGAGATTTTTCCTGCAAGCCCAACTGTTGGGTCTTGACTTGCGCTTCTCCTCCTCATATTTTGGACTTGGAACAAGTCTAATTCTGCACACTCCTTGCGCTCTGCATGCAACTTTCCACTACTCCTACTAAGCTTCTGAAACCTAAAACAAAGTTTCTTCTGGCCAAGTTCTTGGTCCTACTCAATGCACACCTTGCAGAGCCTTTCATTCAGAGTGTTCAACAACTCTGAAGTATCCCTCTTACCTATCACCCAAAGTGTTCAGTTAATCTATGGGTGTCTTCCTCTTGAAACTTCTCTCCTTGAATTCAAAACATAATTATTTTATGCACGTCATGCACCTTCTTGATGCCCTCCTGGCAGAGATTCATAGAGTTTTCCAATAACTATGTCAACGCTTGTTCCTGTGAAGACTTTCCTCCTCCAAGGTGTTCAACAACCTTGAGGATCCTCTCTGAGTATGTGTCTTATCCTGGTGTGCCTTCTTGGAACATTATCCTATGAACTCGAAGAAGATTTCAAATACTCACTCCTTTCGTTGGCTCACAGAGTTCTCAACACTCTGTCATGCACTCCTTGCATTTATCCTAAAGAACCGAGATCAAATCCAACAAACTCTGAAATATAGGGAATTGTATCTTAATCCTGCAAATGGAAACTAACACATACATCTACAACATAAACTCATAAACACAAAAATAACATTTGTAAAATGCACAAGACATACACAAAACCATATGCAAGAAAAACTGCTCTTTTTCATTAATATGAATGCATGTACAAGTGTTTACAATAGTTGGACTGCTACCAAGTCTCGACACTCTCCTCCTTGGCTTACAATGATTTCTCTCATCATCTTTCAACAACCTCTATTGGGCATACATTACAATGCTTTATACATGAGGGACTTGACGAGCTTTCCCTCCAAGCCACCTTAGTGACATCCTATCACAATTAAAAATGCCTATCTACTGCTCGGCATATTGCATTGAATGAACATTTACATCTTCAGATCCGAGGAAAACCTCAAAATCTGTTCCAACTTGTTATCACATGCTAATTTGCATTAATTTTTCTGAAGCATCTTGTCCTTGTGCTATCTTTCCACTCATATTTTAAAACTTTTTCACCATATCCATCAAGCTCCCATCACCTAAATCCTTCACTTGACCAATCATCCAAAATAGTCATGTCCTCCCTGAGTCAAAAATTGGCAAATATCCCATACCTATATCTAGCCTTAATGCTTATCTAAATCCCTTGGTTCCATCACTTCATTCATTTTTACCCTTATTATCATATTCCTATTCAAAATTAAAAATATTCCTTTTATTAAGATTAAGCACCCTTATCCTATCCACAAAGTCATGTGATAAGCCTCATATGCTCAAAGTCCTTAGAAAATGGAAAAGGGTTTATTATTATTAATATAAACATTTTTATATTAAAATATTTATATTAATATTTAACCCAAAATTTAATTCATGACCTCACGTCAAATCCTGGGCACAAATCTCAATTTTTAATATTGAAAAGTCAAAGGGTGGATGGAGGGCACACATACATTTCGGGTGTTGAAAGTAAACGAAGGTTAATTATTTGAAGGAAGGCAGCAATTTAACCAATGGTTTTTGGTCGGGGAGACGTGTTCTCACGTGATGAATTTCAGGGGTAAAAGTGGTGTGGGTTAAAACCACTCCTCCCAAGCCCAAAATAATAAATGAAACCATTTATTATATGGTTTAGGTGCGACATATCTTCCAGTAGTGTGTTTCAATAATAATCATGGAATTTTTAGTAAATGAAATTCTTTCTCACGGTGAAAATGGTTTACAGAGGTAAAATTTTAATTTTACAAAGAAAAGAGATTCATGTTTATTTCCATGGAAAATAATCAAATGGGGATATGCACGTGAAAGGAGGATTTGGATAATTATGTATCCAAAGGTTTTGCAGAAGTAAAAGAAGAGGATTTTACCAAAGAGGTTAAACAAAACATGGTTTTCAAAACCATGGGAAAACAAACCAGTAAATGGTTTTCACACTGAAATGGTAAATTGGAAAAAACATGACACAATAAATGGTTTTCACAGTGAAATGGAAAATTGGGAAAAAAAAGACATGGTTTTCAAAACCACTGGAAGCAAGCAATAAATGGTTTTTAAAAAAACCATGGGCATGAATTAAAATATGGAAATTTAATTCTACGGGATAAAAAATATTTGGGAATTATTTTTATTCAAATATATTATTCCCAGATATTTAAGGCGAATATGGATAAATGGAATTATATTTGAAAGAGTACAAGTGACATTTCAAAGAGAATTTAGCAGAGGAAGGAGTTGAAGTGTCACAGGAATTGACAATTGGATCATGAAACATTTTTTTGAAAACTATCATTAGTAATCATTGTACTCAGTTTTAGAAGTTGAAACGTTTCAGTTTAGCTATTGTAGTTGGTTTCTAACGAAAGGAACTCAAACTTTATAATTATTAGAAGTTCCCAATGTATTAATGGTTGGCAGAAGTGTAAGGGCACCTTTTAGTTGTTTTATGAACTCTATTCTAATTTTTTTGGAGCTGAATGGAATACATATGCAGAATCTTTTGAAGTCTCTATGAAAATATTCTAATGGTGGTGATATGAGTTTTATATTCTCTCATTGTATGCATTTCTTGTGTTCTTTAAGTCCATTTCCATTGTCTTCTGTTTAAATTGGATAGTTAAAATCTTAGAATTCATCTCTTTATGCTCTCGGCTTAAGCAATTTAAACTGTGTAATTTTCTTCCTAACTAATTTAGAATTCATTTTAGTAATGCTCTGATGCAGTTACTTATTTTTTGTTTCTTCTTACACTCTGCATAAATTCAATTTATAACTCAGATTCATTGCTTCATTTAGCCTTTATCTTATGGAGAGTTCTACCATCCAATCATTGTTTTCATTCACTTTCAGAATTTTGACTTCATAGCCCTAAGTGTCCCTCCCCTTCGTTGCCACCAAATTTATAAAAAAACCCCAAAACAAAATAAATCTAGCTATCAATTTCCAAAGAAACATCAAGTGACATGAGATATCCATCTCTGAGTTGAGACGGCTACTGTCGAGCTATAAAGTTGGTTGAAAGAGTTACCTATGTCGTTTGTCTATCAACCGAACCAAATTTACAGAGTGCTAAAATTTTGGCTTCGTTGTCGGGGAGCGAAGGTGAAATATTCCCTCGAAGAAATGACAAAGTTCATATCTAAGTACTGATGGTGAAAAGTATTCAGACACAAAAAGGATGTACATCATTCACCTGGAAGCTCCATTTTCAAGAATCTAGAATTCAAATTTTTCATGGTGAATCCACTGTCCAAAGACTTAGTAGCCTAAATATTTTATTGATGCCTCCACTTCTTCAATATGGATTATAGATCTGCAAGGTATGCTCCAATGAATCTCTCTCATATTCTTGGCTTTCCAAATCTTGTTCCTTACATAGATTGGAAAAAGTATTTTCCAAAATTCAAAGATGGGAAAGGAAATGATGTTGCCTTGCACTTGAGTAGATTTCACATGAACATATGTAAGCTGTGGGTTGAATTTCATGAGGATGTTTCATGAAAATGTTTATGTCTACTCTAGAGGGGAAAGAAAGATTATGGAATGAAGGTTTAAAAACAAGCAACTTATACTCTCTTAAGGATTTCCATATAACATTCTTTAAGCATTATGGAGAATTTAATCCTTCATTCTTGGTGTTTGAATAGTGTTGTGAATTTTGTGAACATTTCATTAAGTACCTTGAAAATTGTTTTGGTGATGAAGAGTGTATGAATGATGAAATCATAGAATCCCTTTATGAATATTCATCCCAACAACAAATAGTAGCCCCTCCTTTGGTTGAATATGACACTAATCAAGAAATTGTTGCTAAAATTCATTTTCTTTCTCCTGAACTTGATGAAGATGGTTTAACAAGATTTCTAGCAAGACAAAGTGTTTCAAAGTTGTCTTTCTTTCCCTGTGAATCATGTGTTTTTTCAAATTTTAAGTGGCCTAGACATGGACGAGGATTTTGAAACTACATCTATGGAGACTTCAAGAAGTGAAAAAACAAATGACATTGAGTTCCAGGAAAGAAGCAAAACAATGTATACCACTTTTCAATCATAAATACAGAAAGATAATGAAAAGGCAGTTTTTTTATTTGATTCCTTTGAATATCATGGTTTTGAAAATGCATCCATGGGAACTCTAGACTGTGAAATAGTGCATGTTGTTAGCTTTTCACATTTTCAAGAATATTATGAGTAGGAACTTATTTCCATTCATTCATTTGAAAGTCAAAATGATAGTCTTTAAGCAAATTTACAGAATGTTAATAAAACTAAACCAGAATTGTTTGATGAGCAAGAGAATAGTCGTGATACATATAATATGGTTGTCATATTTGAAGATGTTCAAGGATGTATGAATGTTTTTTTTGATATGCATGGAAGAGTAGACAAAACTATTTCTTCCATTTCATTTGAAAATGTTCTCGAAACTGAAGAAATTGAGAAAGAACAACAAACACTTATGAAAGAGGCTTGTCTTTCTGTTTTTTTCATCAGGAATAAATGATTTTTCATGGTTTTCAAGATCTTGTGGCCATCCTATTACAGTCATCCATGAAGGAGGAATTAGTTTCTTTCATAAGCTCATATTTTGGATTCAATTTTTGTTTTCAGCTTCCATGTTTTACATTTGTCTATCTACTTGAGAAAAATGTAAGAAGAGGAAAATCAGGAAGCCAATTGCTTGATTGGTTGCATTGGCACTTTAGCATCACTTGATTGAGTATTCATTTCAACATTTTAAGAGTATATAGGAGTATGAAAATAATCTTGTTGGTCAATATTTTTTCAGTTTGGATCTTCAATAGTATGTACAGTCAGATTTTAGCGGTGTATTCAGCATTCAGTCTCCAGTTGAGAGTAGTGTGCAGACTTTGGTTTTCAGTAGATGCTGTTGACAGGTTGGAGCAGGGTATACACACATGTTTTAGGAGCATTCCAATGGATCAGGAACCGAGTATACGAGTTCTTTTCTACCTCACTAGGAGGATAGCATCCCCTTTGGAGCCAATGTTATCACATGCTAATTTGTAGTAGTTTTTCCAAAGCATCTTGTCCTTGTGTCCTCTTTCCACTCATATTTTAAAACTTTTTAACTAGCTCTATCAAGATCTCATCACCTAAATCATTCACTCGACCAATCATCCAAAAGAGTCATTTCCTCCCTGAGTAAAAAATTGAAAAATATCCCAAACCTATATCTAGCCTTAATGCTTATCTAAATCCCCCGGTTCGATCACTTCATTCATTTTTACCCTTATTATCATATTCCCATTCAAAATTAAAAATATTCCTTTTATTAATCTTAAGCACCCTTATCATATCCACAAGGTCATGTGATAAGCCTCATATGCCCAAAGTCCTTAGAAAATGGAAAAAGGTTTTATTATTATTAATATAAATATTTTTATATTAAAATATTTGTATTAATATTTAACCCAATATTTAATTCATGACCCCACATCAAATCGTGGTCACAAATATCAATTTTTAACATTGAAAATTCAAAGGGTGGATGGAGGGCGCACATACATTTCAGGGGTTGAAAGTAAACAGAGGTTAATTATTTGAGGGTGGGTCGAAATTTAACTCGTGGTTTTTGTTTGGGGAGACATGCTCTTACGTGATTCATTTCAGGGGTAAAAGTGATGTGGGTTAAAACCACTCCTCCCAAGCCCAAAATAATAAATGCAACCATTTATTATATTGCTTATGTGCGGCTTATTTTCCAGGAGTGTGTTTTAATAATAATCATGGAATTTCCAATAAATGAAATTCTTTCTCACAGTGAAAATGTTTTAAAGAGGTAAAATTTAAATTTTGCAAAGAAAAGAGATCAATGTTTATTGCCATGGAAAAGAATTAAATAGGAAGATGCACATGAAAGCAAGATTTGAATAATTATTTATCCAAAGGGTTTACAAAGTAAAAGAACGGGATTTTACCAAAGAGGATAAACAAGACATGGTTTTCAAAACCATGGGAAAACAAACCAGTAAATGGTTTTCAAAGTGAAATGGTAAATTGTAAAAAACAAGAAACAGTAAATGGTTTTCACAGTGAAATGGTAAAGTGGGAAAAACAATACATGGTTTTCAAAACCATGGGAAGAAAGAAATAAATGGTTTTTAGAAAACCATGGGCATGAATTAAAATATGGAAATTTAATTCTACAAGATAAAAAATATTTGGGAATTATTTTTATGCAAATATATTATTCCCAAATATTTAATCAGAATATGGATAAATGGAATTAGATTTGAAAGAGTACAAGTGACATTTCAAAGAGAATGTAGCATAGGAAGGAGATGAAGTGTCATAGGAATCGACAGTTGGATCATTAAATTTTTTTGTGAAAACTGTCATTTGTAATCATTGTACTCAGTTTTAGAAGCTGAAAAATTTTAGTTCAGCTATTTTAATTGGTTTCTAACTAAAGGAACTTGAATTGTATAAGTATTAGAAGTATTGGCAGAATTGTAAGGGCACCTTTTAGTTGTTTTCTAAACTCTATTCTAATTTTTCTGGAGCTGAATGGAATACATATGCAGAATATTTTGAAGTCTCTATGGAAAGATTCTAATGGTGGTGATATGAGTTTTGTCTTCTCTCATTGTATGTATTTCCTGTGTTCTTTAACTCCATTTCCAATGTCTTTTGTTTAAATTGGATAGTTATAAGATCATAATTCATCTCTTGATGGTCTCGACTTAAGCAATTTAAATTGTGTAATTTTCTTCCTAACTAAATTAGAATTCATTTCAGTAATGCTCTGATGCATTTACTTGCTTTCTCCTTCTTCTTACACTCTGCATAAATTCAATTTATAACTCAGATTCGTCACCTCATTTAGCCATTATCCTCTGGAGATTGTTGTCGCCCAGACATTTTTTTCATTCACTTTCAGAATTTTGACTCTGTATCCCTAAGTGTCCATCCCCTTCCTTTCCAAAAAAATTATAAAAAAAACCCAAAACAAACTAAATCTAGCCATCCATTGCCAAAGAAACATCAAGTCACACGAGAGAGCCCTCTCTGAGCTGAGTAGGCTAGTGCCCAGCTCTAAAGCTGGTTGAAACAGTTACCTATGTTGTTTTAGTATCAGTCAGAATTTTTTTATAGATTGCTAACATAACTCAGCCTAATAAAGGTGACTTCACCTACTTCCTGTATAAAGGCATCAACTCATCTCTTCCATCATTTCAACATAAAATTTCATTTAATTTTACATTTAAAATTTAAATTTGAGGGAAAAACGAGAGGGTTGGCGCCTCTCCCTCCTTGAATGCACATTGATGTGATGGAATGTTGGCACGTTGCTAAGGTGGAGCGATTCTCCTGCATCAAATTCCCTGGCACTAAATTGGCTAAAAGGTTGATGTAGTATGGTGGAAATCTTCGAGGGACAAAGGAATATTGGAATACATGTCGTAGTTAGAATACTGACATGATAAACCAACTTGTCTCTCCAACTTTATTTTTTATAGTAAGTGCATCTAACACCAAATGGCCAAACATACATAAATTTATGCTTGATAATCAACTTGTTAATCTACGAAATCAACAACGATGGAGAATTTATAATGTTATCAAATATCCACATATTGTTTCAATATATGCACGAATGCTTCAACATTTGTTGGGGTTAAATTATTATAAAATATTTCTAAGATAAGGATTATTGGTACATGTATTTACTTTAAAACCTTTAATTTTAATTTATTAAATGAATATGATATTTATGCATTACTATTACAATAAAATATTTCATATAATTTTTATAGGTATGAATGGCAACACATAGGATTGAAAAATATCCAAGGATTTATATGGTTAGACGGTGAGCTCCAAACATGGATACATTGGATTGGAAATATGAAGTAAGAGTAAATGTTGCAAAACAATATTTTGACAAATATGTTAAAGAATGGAATCCTCATGAAATTCAGCTTCGAAATATATATGTTCACCGATATCTTGATGATGACCCCTATTTATTGGACACTTCAGCAATATTTAATATAGATCCTCTTCCTGATTATGAACAATTAAAAAATCAAGTACAACAAAACATAAAATGTTTTGTGAACTCATGATTACGTAAAATGGGTTTGTCTTACAAATGTCACTACAATGACCCTTGGGTACTTCAAGGTGAATAAAAAAAAATTATAAATTATAAATGAAAAATGAAAATAGAAATATGAAGTTGTATGTAATGATGACATGTTAAATGCTCATAATATATGCCTTCTTTCAATATGGCATGCGAATGTTTATTTCCAATAGGTGATTTCATGTTATGTAGTGTTGAAGTACACTGCAAAATATGCCTCTAAAGATGAAAGAAGATAAGAAAGATCTAAAGATATACTAACAAGAATTTCAAGTACGGTTGACTCTGAAAATCCTGCTACATGTGCATACAAAAAATTCGCAGCTAAACAAAATGTAGATAGAGACATAGGAGCACAAGAAACCTGACATACGTTATTAAAACCCCCTCTTTCACTATGTAGTTGTCAATTTTTTCTCTCAATGTTGGTATGAAAGTCTTCAAAAAAAATTCATTTAATACTAAACATGATTAATTTTACAAAAAATTTGGTTTCATTGAAATATATCAAACCAGACTTACATTCCTTGAACACTTTTCTCTTATAGACATTGCATGATCATGTGCATTTAACCCACGATGAAATAAAGAACAATGGAAACTTAGAAAAAATGTTGCAATAATTTGATTTTGGCCTTGATTTATAACAATTTGTAAAGAAAATTCAAATAACTATGAATCATTATGTCAAAGTGAATTACTGTTATACAAACCATTCATAAACATTCCTATTGATACAGGTATTGATAAAGAATTTATTATTAAAAATTGGAACAATTTGAGATATCGACCTTGGCATATTCAACAAAAAGAATAAGAATCAGAAAGTATTGAAGAAGATGATGAAATAAATGAAGAAGAAATAATTCCTCCTGATGATATGGATGAATGAAAAATACTATCACACATTATTCCTCCTAAATATATTCAAGTGTCTAACATTGATAGACTCAGTTGAACAACCTTTGACTTGAAGCATTTGTGGGATCATAATATGGGTTCATAAAATGAAACAAAAGAAGAAAATAATTTCATCCAAAATGCACAATATATTGAAGCAATAAAAAAATAGTCTCTTTCCACATCAAAATCTTCATTTTCTTTCTCCAAAAAACAACAACTTTGTTTTCAAATTATCATCGAACATTTCAATGATGCAATACTAAAGATCCACTAAAGATGATTGTTCAGTGAACTGGAGGAATAGGAAAGTCATACCTTATAAGTTGTATTTCCAAAGAATTCAACTCTCACTCAATTAATGGAAATATACCTTTGCTTTTATTATCACCTACTGGAATCATTGCTTTCAATATTCGAGCTAAAACAATACACTTGGAGTTAAGAATTCCGATTAAAAACTTTAAACCTTTATAGGGTCAAGCACTTGCAATATTTCAAGAGGAAATGAAGCATATTAAATACATCTTGATCGATTAAATGAGATTCATTGGACCAATTTGGTTCATGCATATTGATTCACGATTGCATCAATCATTTCCAGAAAATAAATCTATTCCATTCGACGAAACATCATTAATTCTTATCAGATACCTTGGTCAATTACCACCTTCCAAAGATAATCCATTGTGTGTAGGTAGCACAACTGCTAATATTCTATGGAGAGATTTCAAAATGGTTGTCACTTTAGATATAATTTTTCGTCAAGAAGGGACAGATCCAAAGAAATCAAAGTTCTGAAGATTATTTACAAACATCAAAAATAAAGATGCAAAATTGGATGACTCAAATATTTTGATGTCAAGGACAAACACATCTATGAATTCCATTGATATTAATAGTTTCAAATAAAAAATCCATTTATTTCCAACAAACAAATTGGTTGATATACACAACAAGTCCATGCTTACATCATTGAATACTCCTATTGCTCGATGTGTTGAAGAACATACAAAGAAAAAATAATTGAATGATGCAGATGATGAACAACTTGAATGTGAAATTCTCTTATGTACAAGTCAACTTGTCATGTTCACATCCAATTTGTTGGTAGAATAAGGTGTAACATCCAACTCTGTTGAGCAAACTTTTATCAACTTATTCTTTGAGGACACTTGCTTGCAAGTGATCCGATTATGGTACATTATAATTTTGTTTCGATTATGAAATTATACATGATGATGATGATGTGTAGATATTTATTGCTATTATATATATGTATGTATGTATGTATGTATGTATTGACATATGTTATTGAAAGGTTTTCTTGAGTGTTCAGGACACATGACAGATTATGGATGTTGATGGCATCAATGGACTTCCTTGGACTCCAGATTGGGTCAGGGAGTGGATTGCATTTCTGTTCAAGTATTTTATTTTATGCACATGTGACATTGATTTATGATAGTATGATTTTTTATATGGATCATTGACATTGCTTTTTTAATGGATGTAGGTTCATAGTGCTTGCTAATATGACTCACATAAGGAGTAGAGGGGACATCCATAGAACCCATACATTGAGGGAGAGTTTTCGTAGTGTCCGTGTCACATCCTACTAGCACTTCCACCATGGATCAAATGGTAGGTTAATGATTACCTAGTTCTATATATCCACGATGGCATGAGGGAAGACTGAGGTAGTCACTCATGAATATTTCTAAGGATCAATCAAACAGGAAGAGTCATTATTACTTAGATGTCCTTAGTCTCTTAGAAGGTCGATCGAGTGGAGTGTGACTCCAAGGGTCAGACAACCTCCAAAACTAGTAAAAAAGGAGAGTGGCACCCTTGGAGAATGAAGGTGTGTCTTGAAGGGCATGCCAACTAATTAAAAAATTCAGTAAATAAATATAGGTGGCCTAGAAAACATTAAATAGATTAGACCCTGTTGGATTAACTTATTTAATTAAGGAATGAGTTTATTAATAAGAAAACCCAATAAAATCCTATGTCTAAGTTAGTTAGGGGACTAAAATAAATATTAAATAAGTTAAAAGAATAGAGATAAATCAATTTAAGGAAAAATGTGAATAAAAATCTAAAGATTAAATAAAATGCACATGTGTGCATGAAATTAATAAATTGGATTTATAAAATAGAATAAATGATAATAGGAGAGAATATGAGTACACATGGAAAATAATATTCAGTCAACCTACCACTAGTGTAACTAGAAGAAGACTCGTAATCCAAGTCTAAATAATATCTAGTTATGAGACACTCATTAAATGAGAATCTGGGTAATAAAGGGACAACTAAGAGAAAAAATAGGAACACTTAGTGAGTGTGAGGGAAATCAACATTTTAAATAAAATAAAATTTGTAATTAGTTGTGTGAATTGGGGAGAGTATGATAAGTGTGTGGGTGAATTGTGATGTAACGTACCCCAAATTTCACTAAAAATAAAATTTTTTTATCAAGGAAATAATATCTATAAATTATCGAAAACTATCATGACATATGAAATAATCCTTATAAATCTAATTCATTATTTATGTGCATAAATGTGTTTCTCTACTATATTAACATCATGTATGAGGTTTAYTGCCCAATGACAACTTACTGCTACTATTCATGAAAACATGCCATAGAAATCTCGTTTGATTTACTCGAAATCTATTCTCCTTGCTACTGCATTAAAGTTTTAACTCTGATTATTGTTATCAGGGTACTAGGACTATTTTGGTCAAGTATAAATTTCAAATGAAAAACAAGTTTGGGTTTCATCGAACCCATGCTAACCATACACATTAATGTCATAACAATATCCCCATCCCACTATTATAACCTATGCTATGCATAAAAATCTATATTACATAAGTCGAGACATAAAGTAAGACCTATGACTATATTGTTATAACAATTCTAGTCCATAGTCCATGCGCTAGGGTAAAATCGTCCACCTACTAAGCATGTTCCATAGTATAGGTGAGAGTAACATACGATATGTAATATAGACCGTGTAAGAAGCTATACCAAGGAAATTTATTATCGATCTGACATTGGGTTACCTGTCCACTCAATAATTAAATGATTTTGTAACAGAAATAGGTGGATGTCGGGTCAAGTCTAAACCTCGGTCGGTGTTTCGTATTGGAATTTAAATCTAGGGAGAGTCCATTAATGGTTAACTGACCAACCTAGTACCCTCTAGGCCTACCACTATATTGAATTTCCCACTTTTGGCTCAACACTTTGGAAAACCCACATGGAAAGGAGTGGGGTGGCATACCCAATGCTCCTCCCATCATCGAGAAGTTCAAGGTGCCATTACTCCCTTCATCACTAATCCCTTGAGTCTCATTTATCTTGGTCATTTATTTGTTTACACTTTGCGTTTGACATTAGCATTCGGCTCTATTATTGCATTTGGCTCTATTATGAAATTCGACTCTGTGAAGTATCTCCAAAGGCACGGTAAGTACTCTATTACCCTTCTTCGACATTTTTATATGAGTTCTTATATATGTTAGGTATTTTCTTTATGGTGGTGCTCTGTGTGAATTCCTTCTTGCAAATATTATCGTATTTCCAAGCAATGCGTGTTTTTCTGCGAAATAATACTTGAGGTAAAAAATACAAGTACCCTGTGTATTATCTCCTCTATGCATACATTGTGTACTCTCTGAAAATTAGTTTCATTTGCAAATTTAAATATAGTATTCTTTCCGAGGACTATGTCCTTTGTCTAAACAACCTTTCATTTTCTGTGGAATAGTTTATGTGTATAAAAGAAAGTTTTTGTGGGTCAATTTATTTATCTATATATCTATATTTGCAAGGCTTGATCTCTTTGAAGTACTTCCTTCGTCTATGCACATGCTTCTCTATAGAATAAGTTCTTGGTAAAATATATACCTTATGTATCCTTTATTCGAGAGGTTTTTGGTCGACACAAGGTGAGATACACCTGCACCCTCATCCCAGGTTACTATGCAAGGAGGCATCATGAATTATGAGCCCTGCGTGAGGGTTGATAATCAATGCAGTTAAGGTGTTAAAATTTTATAAAATATCGGATATGACTATAGTCCGTGAAACTTCTTGTATTAACTTCAATACAATTCTTTGTATGTTTAACTTACATTCAAAAACTTCTTATTTGCGTTTAGTGGTTATCATATTTATCAAACCCAATACCCTTGGATTGATTACCATTGTTTAATAGTTAATGTTTACCTCTGTAGTATTTCTCTGGATACCTTATTTCCCTAACCAATCTATTCCTATGAACTGATCAATAATCTAGGTCAATCCAAGAAAGAAAAACCTTATTTTTATTACCTTCTCCATAGTTAGGTTTTCATTTGTGTAAGGTAGGAAATCATTTTCCGTATTTTCCTTTGTGTAAAATAAAGTCAACTCTGTTTTGTTTTTAAACTGTTTAATTTAGGCTTATTTTTTGAACCTCGCGACCATGAGTTCTTTCCATTTCCTTTGGTCCATCTAAAGAGGATTTTGAAAAAATAAGTCTTGGTTTATTTCCTTTAAAAAAGTTCTATAACTCATCCATAATCTTCATCATTATCATTATGGCTTCCGTAAGGAGGGAAGTAATTTTCTATTGCTTCTTCTTTGTTAAAACACTTATTTGCCCTAAATGATTACAATTCTATGTTTTCTCTGTAAATCTATTCTCTATATTTTATATACTTAAAGATGTTAGAGAACATGTATAGGCGTACTGAAACAAAAAACTTTTTATTTAAAGTATGTTATTTTTCTTTAAATTCATCAATGAAAAGTTTCTGCATGGATAAAAATGAATGATGGGTCCCTTCTTTTTTGCAAGGGAACCCATCAAATGGTTACATATCCACTCATCCTCCTCCTAGATTGTGGATTGACTACTGCACAAGGAGCGAAGACAATATGACATTCATCGGAATCCAAGAATAGTGAAGTTGCTAAAACCATCGCTTTAATTCTCTTGTAGGTTTGGAAAAAATACTGCACTTGGGTGAAGGAAGCATCCTACCACAAAATTTATTCGAGTTACATGTTCTTCCTTAAGCAACCCATGCACGCATTTTCTTTGGTTACACACAGTTTCTGTGTAGATTTCTATAAAGCTTTGTTTTAAAACACAAAAGGTTGTGGAGTTTTTGGGTCGATGGTACCCCAACTATAATTTTTTGGACAACGACCTAGTGAATATAATAGTTACTTTTGAAAGAGACTTTGAGGTCAAATGTATCACTATATTTCTGTGGTAATAGATACAAACAAAGAATGTATTCAGACTCTTATTCTTTCTACCTATTCTCATCATGATAGAAAATTAATAATAACACAGGACAAGTCTTCGTGAAGATTTAGAAATCTTTATGGATCTCATGACGTCCTCTGGAAACCTATCTATCCTTGTCCCTCTTGATCCTATGGACCTATATGCATGTGAAATATTCCTTTCTTGTGGAAGTGGAACCATATCCCAAGTCCGATTCTTTAGGATTTAGTCATACTCCTTCTGCATGGTTTCTTTCCATAATGGATTTCCCACAACCTCACTATAGAGATTTGCATCAAAAGATTGAACCATATAGTAATGCATGGGAATCGTAGGTTTAGAAGCTTAAAGTATATGAGAAGGATCATCATGCTTAGATCGATTCCTCCTCTGATCCAATGGATTCCCTGCAAGGTTACCTGATGATTGAAGTGTGGTTTGTGCCTTCTTAGGCATATGTTAAAGCTTCAACATTGGCTTGTTATCTGGATATACTACCTTCTTATTTCCATGTACAGAATATGAGTGTATGGAATCAATCTTATGTCTCAAACTAATGTAAGCATAAGAGTATATGCTTGTTTCACTGGAGGTGCATGCAAAGTACTCTCCTTATGTGTAAGTAGAAAATATGATTCGTCGTTAGAAAGATTAGTGAATTTATAGAACCTTGAGTTGTGATCCACCGCACCAATTGCAATGGTGGAATTGTCATGCATGTCAAGTACAAAAACTGAATCTGATGTAAATTAAAACATTTTACCTTTTTGAGTGATTTGATAAACTGAGAGAATATTCATAGAAAGATTTGGAACATGTAAAACATTCTCAAAAATTCCATTATGGATTTCCACTCTCCCATCTCCTACTACTGCTATTGGAGTATCATCCCCCATGATAATAGGGGGTCTTGAGCATGGACTCAAAGAAGAGAAAACTTCCTCTTTCGCTTCCATATGATGGGATTCACTAGAATATATAATCCATGAGTAATATGAGGAATTAATTGCAACAAGAAAATGATGACTGCCTTTCTTAGGAGCAGGATCATCATCCTTCTACTTCTTGACTCCCTCTGGAATGAAGTTTCCAAGGTTGTTYTGTTGAAGTGTCTATTTCGTAAAATCAATTTTTTTCTTAATGGATGTGGATTCTTGATGATTCAGTTTATTGTAGTAAGTGCACTTCTTTCCCTTATTCTTCTTATTCTTGGGATCTGAAGAGTCTTTGGAACCTAAAGAATCATTAAAGAGTTTGGCATATCCATCCTTCTTGTTTTATTTCTCCTTCTCGTTCTGTTTGGATGATCCTTTTCCATAATGCATGGTGAGTGAATGTTCATTGAGATACTTGATAAGGCCCATCTGAATGAGTTTTTCATGCTCATGTGTTAGAAAATAAATGAATTGATCCATGGTCGGCATCTTCCAATTTTTTCCCATGAGATACCTTCCTGAATGAAAATTAGAAACATAGACATCATATTTTGGTCCTATCTTGGCCAATATTGTTAGAATAAGTTGGTTTGCTTGTTTATACTTATCAATAACACAATATGTTAAGCTCAATATCAAATATTTAAACTTAGTAAAGAAATCTTGTATATTATAAAAAATTTAAGGATCCAAAGTATTCAACTCTACCTCAAGCATATGACCTCTCACATGATTCTTCTTTCCAAATAGGCTTTCCAAGATGGTCCAGATCTCGTTTGGAGTCTTGCATGTGACAACATGAAACCATATATCAGTTGAAATCAATTCAAGAATAATTTGTGTGGCTTCATCCTTTTGGTTCGTTGATCTCATCTTCTCAATTACTGATGTAGGTTCTATTTTTGTCCCCATCATCAAGTTGTACAGTCCTTTTTGTTAACACTCTATGAGTCACCCCTAGAATGAAAATGGGATTAATCTTGGTATCATTCAAATTGATTTTATTTTGGTATGAAATCAGGGATCAACAATACTTTAAAGAAAGGAAAAGAAAACAGATATCATTTCAGATCAATGATGTACCATTGGGCTATCGAGTCATAAATAGTCTTCTCATTGAAGGCATTTAAGATCCCTATCAGACAAAATATTTGTATAATTATGAATAGAAGAATGAGAGAATTAACATAAATATGAATGTTCACTACGTAGAGATCCTCTTTGCAAATAGAATTTAGATGTGGTTGAACAGTAAACAATGATACATAGACAAGCTTACAACAAATCCTCTACTGCATCAAGAATATTTCAATCAAAGCAAAATTTTAATCCTTAAAATCAACAATACATTCAAACAAAAAGAAGAAGAGAAGAGAGAACATAGAAGAGAAATATGATGAAACAACTCATATGAATCTTCAATAACATACAATTTTCAACTACATGTCCCTTCGAATTACACACTGAAATACACAGTCATTCCATTTCTCAAAACCTCCTCGGGTCTTGGGACAAACCCTTTTTACATGAAAAACATTAGAATATATAGTTTCCAGGAGGTTGAACTCTTTTAGATAGCTTATGTTACAAAAATTATTTTTTTCACCAAAATAGAAACAACTACATGATGACTTGTCCCCTAAAATTTGGGAAGTTACAAAAAAAACCCAAAAAATAGGATGTTCGCCCTTCACCAAGTTTTGAGGAAACATTGGTCGTCTTTGACCAATTTTGAGACTTCGACAGGCTGGTTGAAGGTGGAACGCCTTGGCGGAGCAGAGATCATGGGATATCACTTGTTTTATGGGCTTGTGGACCCAACAAAGGGTTTTTAGGGTTTATGTAATGGGTTATGGGATGTCGGCCCATTGGTTTACCCATGCTTAGGCCTTTTTGTAAATATATAAATAATTAACTAAGCAATGTAATAGGTAGTACTAGCAATTGGCTTAGTGCATGACTATTAGTGGCTATGTGCATGATAGGTTGATTTTGGCTTAGTCCAGGAAGTTGTAAGTGCTATGTGCTATTAAGGAGTTGGCTCTGTGCCTTGAGCTAATTTTGAGGAAAGTAGATCTAGTGAGTTGTGCGTAGATTACCTATCCACTACGGAGTTGGGCCCTATGGATTTTTTCATAGGACCAGATGAATGTAAGGAGATTGAAGACTAATAAAGAAGAATAAGAAGTTCGTGGATGTAGCCCCACACTGGGGTGAACCACGTATATTATGTGTCTTGATATGCTTTGTGCGTTGTTGCTTATGTGATTGTTTTCTTAGTGTTGTTGAGGTTACATATAATGAATGCATATGATGTTGTATCTTAGTGCTTAATGATAAGAATGAATGCAAGATCTAAGATAATGTTATGTGCTAAGTGATTGGAAGTGTTAGATCTTGGTTATTACTGTGTTGCTCTGTAATAAGGGTTAAATCTGCGATGTAAATGAGGATCATAATCTAATTCATATTATTGGCTAAGTGTTATGTTAAGTATTGTAATCATGGATCTGTGTCCCAGCTTGGTTGTAGACACTTGAGTCCTACAACCCCCCCTGCCTCTACCTCAGGTGAGACTTCATCTACTTCGTAGGTGTTGTCTAAAGGGTCGATAGTTAGGGTTTTGTTGGTGCGTTGTTGAATCGTTGAACCCTGGGTCTTCCCTTGTGCCAACAAATGGTTCTGTTGTTGGGACCTGGAAATGTGATTGCTGGGAACTGAAGAAAAGAGAAAGTTGTGTGCGTAGATCTGTTGTTGTAGTGCACAGTATTCTACTTGACTTGTGAATCTATGTGCTAAGAAAGAAACTGGATCTGAAAGAAGGAGGTAAGATCTTAAAGCTTTGTGCTCTGGTAAAGCTAAGATAAGTGGAAATTTTTTCTTTGAAAGTATGAATCTAGGTATGTTTGATAGATTTTGTTCTAGCTTGAATGTTAGGGCATAGTTAGAAGAAAGAGTTGATCTGAATAAATTTGATTGAAATAGAGAAAGATATGTTATTCCTATGCATAGAAAGAATTTTTGGACTAATAAGTGGATGTGGGAACCTAGAAATATTTTTTGCAGATTACATGTACAACAACATGATCCCATTTCGCAGTACAGGAAAGACTGGGGATCATTTAAAAGAAAGAAAGGATTGACACTGTGTTACAATTGTAGAAGATCGAGACATCTTGCTAAAGATTTTTGTGGTGCAGGTCCTATTTGTATTTGTTCTAAAGATATTGGTCATGAGGTTGAGGATTGCCCAAGAATGATTGCTAAAGTTGAAAAGATGAACAAGAGACAAGAAAACTATAAATAAGGTCAAGAGACTAAGGATATGTTGAAGAATCATACAGAAAAAGAGTTAGATACTATGTTAATACAGTTAAAAGCATAAATGGATGATCACAGAGACATTAGTTTACTAGAGATCCTGAAAGAAGAACAACACATAGTTGCAAGAATATAATACTACGAAATACACTATGTATTAGATGAAGAAACACATCTTAACATTATGCTAGAAAGCACTTGGGAACTTTTGTGAAAGCATGCTATGATACCTTCATTGGGAAGAATAGGCTTGTTTAAAGGAAAGATGATAGCCCTATGTGGAAGACTTACTAATATACCTATGATTTCTCATGAAACGTCAATAGAAGAGGACTTTGAATTTATTAGGTTTGTTGAGAACAACTCCCCTTTTCCACTATTATTAGGAAAGATGTGGATTGAAAAGGATCAAATCAGAAGGCAAGCACAGAAGGAAGCTACAGAAAAGAAAAAGAAAGAACTAAGGAATTTCATATCTCGGACAATAGATCGATCGATAGAAGAACAAGAAGTTGAATCGAATAAAGAGAATGAAATAAAAGTAGTTGTCAACTTTGAAAGAGCACAAGGGTTGAAGGACCTCTCCATGCAAGAAGAAAGTATGTCCACCCAGGACCTAGTAATAAAAGAGTTGTTATCTTTGAACCCCTTGAAACAACATCAGCAACGCGAAGTCACTATGCTAAGAACATATAAGAATAATAATGGAAAGAGGAATCTAGAGACTCGGAGAATAGGAAAGAAGGAAAGGAAGCTCAGTAAGAAGAAAGAAAAATTAGAAAAACTACAGCAAGTTCCAGAGAATACTTTGCTGGAGACAGATATGCAGAACTTGAACCTCGCCAGAATAGAAGAACAACACAGAATGGGACTTCACCATGACGAAGCTATATGACCATTGGAGGCATTTTTATCGGGATAATTGTTAAGTGCGGACACAAATCAATCCCCCTAGTTTCACTATGAAACTAGAACAAAACAAGACAATGCATTAATATTTCCTTAGATTTCAATTATCAAATGAGAAATATATCTACAACATACCTTTTAAATATCGAAGATCCGACTTCGCTAATGCAATCCAAGCTCCGTCGTGAGGCTTATGGAGAGATATATTCAAAATAACACAATCCAACGAAGACAAGAATAACATAGCCTACTTTATATGAAACTATGTATGTGATCAAGGAATCATACAATATGGACAAATAAGATTCATATGGGAAAGAAAAGTGAATCTGTATTAAATAATAGAAAGAGAGATTACAACCAAAGACTTGATGTCGTAAGATCCCTTCCAATAGTTCCTTTCTTCCCACACACTTGTGATCAACGTATTTTGTGACCGTAGATCTGATAGCTACTTACAATCTATCTTAACAAAGAAAATCTCAAAGCCAACATAAAAGCTCCAAAAACTCCAAGCTACAAAACCACTGAAACCCAATCAAGATAACTTTCTCCATGAGAGCTCCTCTCCTTTTATAAGCTGAAGAGGATAAGGTGAGGAGGTTAGGATGATCCCACTAAATCATGAAAGCAAGTAAGATACAAACCGTTCAAAGGCCACATCACCATAGAATCTTCTCCTTCTAGAAGCATCGAGAAGATGCTTATTTTTCCCACGTATGAAAATCGTCACACCCTAGAGCATTCTGTGGAGACGTCGCAGACCAATTTCAGGGTAGAGGGTGATGATCAGACATCATCGCACCCTGTGTATAGTGAAACCTATGAAGATATTTCTTAATAGGATTTTTACAAAGGAAAATACAACTTCTTCTCTCAGGCAAAGTTCTTCTCCCTTCTTTCTTCAGGAATTTGGGTCATTGATCCCTCTGAAGACAACAGATAGGTTTACATCATTAACGGTCATAGGGATAACAAAAATAATGTGTAAAAGATATCCCCCCAAAGTATGAAGTTATAACAGAGTGATAGCTGAAATACTTTGTCGAGTGTGTGTAGGGAACAAGGAACAATCAGTTGGAAACCTGCCAACAAACAAGGAAGTACAATAATATATCATCATTGAGGTAGGCATTCCCATACTTAGAAAAAAAATGACTCAAAACATAAATGTCGACATGCAAAGATCCATTTCAAGTAAGACAGGTCATGGCCACCAAACATACATTGTGGATCCATGTCATTATGACTCAAATCTAAACATAGCCACCAAAAACACACTTTGTATCTATATGTTAAAGACTCAAATTTGAACATATCCATGAGACATACAATGTGGATCTATGAAACAGTCCAAACACAACCTGAATCTATCAGAAAAGATTCAGGGTCTTCATCTCCATCACTCTATAGTACGAATCTAACCATGTGAATACACGTGTTGAAGTTGAACATGGTAGAAACCACTTGATTACTGTTCATTAATGAATTCCGTTAACAAGTGCGAGGGAAATCACCATTATTGTCAGTGACTCCCAAGTTACACTAGTACAATCCAACGAGTTTGAATTTGTGACCGATCAGGGTTCAATAATGAAAACCCATTGTTGAAAGAGAGGAAACATTTCATTGAAGCATCCAAGTTCCAAGGTGCCAATTAGTTCCTAAATCTAATTCTTGGATAATGAGTTGAATTCGATAGGAAAAGACTCGTCAGAGGAGGGCCTTAATGTATCACCCATAAATGACATGAAACATGTAACAAGATTTGAAGTAGATCATAATAATAAGTGATTTAGGAGTAACTCAGGGATGGTCAATGCAATAGAATTCTTAAGGACTACAGAAATGGCCGACATAATAGAAGGATTTATGGGTTTAACTTCTCTTTGAACATATTGACGACACAACAATTGTCTTGGAAATACTGACTCAACAATAGGGATCACAAACTAAAGGGTAATCTTATAAAGGAGTATGATCAAGTGACAAGTGGATTTTCCAACCTAGACACAAAGCGAGTGAAAGGGTGTCATGTTCAAAGGTGAATCTTCCATATAATACAGGTTAGATACATTTCTTTCCCAATTTTCCCCCCACCATTCCTAGCGAGTACCTCCTTATTTTTACACAAGATTGAGGATAACATATGCTTGAAATGTAATTTCATTCTTCAGATGAGTCTATTGGATTATGTTTAACGAACCCTAGGAAGGAGTGGTTCAGTCCCATACGGGTCTTTCGATGTTTGTTTAGCGAGTCCAAAGAGAGAAAACTCAGGGGTTTTTCATGTTTAGAGAGTCTAAAAAACACTTAAATAAAACTCCACAAGGTCCTTTTTTGTAAATTAATCTGATGAGACTGAAAAAGTGATAATTTACTATTTGCCATATTTTTTCTTCAAATACTTTTACGAGCGTGAAAAGAACAAGATCGTTCGGAAATATTTTTATTTTTAGATAGTCTAAAAAGAGATTAAAGGGAACTCCAGGGGGTTCATTTTTCGTATAACCTTTACGAGTTCGAAAAAGTGATAAATTTTTACTCAGTTACATTCTCAGATATTTACAAGCACGATTAAGAACAAAGACTGAGCTTGGTATTTTTTTCAATTTTAGCAAGCTTAAAACAAAACAAAACTATGCTTAGGATAGATTTTATTTTTACACAAGCTTAAAACTAAACAAAACTATGCTTTGACCTGGTTTCATTTTGACACAAGATTGAACCAAAGGAAACTATGTTTGAGGTAGGTGGTTTCATTTTTACACAATATTGAACCATAGAAAACTATGATTGATATTACCAACGTATAACACGAGGATGGTTGGTACTTAGCCCCCATCTTAAGAAACTAGCGACCCTAACTTCACCATGAAGTCCTGAGGATGAAAGCATTGGCTTCCAAGCTTCGGTTTGTCCAATGACATAGGAGGATGAAAAGAATCTTCAAATACTATATGTAACAAAGTACTTGACTTAATCGAAGAGGGGATAAATCTATTTCATTTTTTAACGAACTTGCCACAGAGAAGAAAAACTATGCTTGGGAATCTAGGTTCAATCCCTAGACCTCTATTTCATTTTTCAACGAGATTGACATAGAAAAAAGAGCTATGCTCACAAGCTTTGTTTCATTTTTTAACTAGGTTTCTACAGAGAGAGGAAAAACTATCCTCACAACTGGTTTAATTTTTTAACGAGCTTGAAATCCGAAAACCATGCTCAAGGCTAGTTTCATTTTTTAATGAGCTTGAAATCAAAAAACCATACTCATAGATTCTTCTTGATCACGGATTCCAAGAGGACGATGCTCTAGAAAGACACCATGTCAAGGGACAAAACTCGGTCATGGCCTCCAAGAGTTATTCACTCGATGGAAGAAACACAGTCTGGAAGGAACACATGTCGAGGACTGTGATAGGGTAAGGAGATCAAGCTCTAAATACCCTATGAAAGAGATCACCATGTCAACTACCAGATCTAATTCATAAGTTATTGAACTTATAGTGAGAGGCTCATATGCATCGGAAGTTGAATGCATGGGATACAATTCCACATAATTGAACTGTGGTAGGGGTGACACAATCGACATATAAGAACCCTTTAGGGATGTCATTGAGTCAATGGTCAAGTCCTTACCAACAAATGAAAGATGATCAATAGCCATAATTCTTCCATCATGAGGGAAATATATCACACGGAAAAGAGTGGACATGATAACTTTCATGGCATAGACATAATCTCTCCCAAGGAGTAAATCGAAATCCAAGGGGTCTTGGACTACCATGATGTCAATAAACACAGTTTTCCCTCCAAAAGTTACGGGAAACTAAGGAAGGATCCCTAAAGGGTGACTAGTTCTTCTGTTAAAAGATAACAGATTCTATGTAACTGACACATGCTGAGGATATCCTAAAGCTTTCCAAGCAATAGAGGACAAAATACTAATGGATGCACCTTCATCTATCAACGTTTGATGAATTTCCCTACCACAAACATGTACTATAATCTTGAAAGGAATGTGGGAGGGAAGACGAGGTCTAGTTAGCACACCCCAATAAAAAAGGATGGCCTCATTACTTGGAGGGGGTTCCATGGGAGAAGGAGGAATTCCCTCCAACAATGTAGAGTCTATATCAACGAGAAAAATGTGGGCAATATTGGGTTTACTCTCTAGAGGGACAGTAGGATCGATTGATGGTGAGATCAGATCGACCTCTTGAGTTTCATTCTACAAGGCGAGAATCCGGTCGATGGATGGAAACAGATCTACCTCTTGGGTTTCACTCTCTAATGTGAGAGTGGGATCGACCAAGGATGGGATCAGATCAACCACTTTGTCAACTGGTTCAACTAAGGATGTGACTATATTGACTACATGATGAACCAGACTGACTGACGAAGGGAACAGATTGATCATTCCATCAACTATAGGTGGGTCAACAATAAGCTTGCGATAAGTAACTGGAAGTTGAGGTTTTGAAATAGTCATGTATTCCAGTAATTTCGAGGCTTCATCCATACGAGGGAAAGGCGAGTTTTATGACTCCCTTCACATAACATACATGGGAACTTGACTCTACTTTTCTTCTTCCCAACGGTATCATGACTAGTTGACTGTAATGTTTCCCTAAAATGTCATAATTTTTTTATTTTTTTTTCCCTTCTTTCCTCTTAAGGACATTAAACTTCATTTCTTCATTAAGGACTTTACCTAAACATAACCACAAGGGTGGTGGATAAATTTGAATTCAATCAAGGATCTATTTGCAATTAAATAGTATTCCATATTGATGCTTCATATAAATTATACCACCGACCTGCACAAGGACTAATTATATTTATATATGAATGTGAAATGCTACCATAATATAGTCCAAGCTTCTGACATCACCAAATTATTTATGTTCATAGGTATGTCACCATAACTTATGCCACATTCGCACAAGTAAGACTTACCATGGGGTATCCACGTATGGGTAGCTTTAAATCCTAAGGTGATAACACGATTTCCTCGGAAAAAGAGACAAATACTAAATTAATGTATTTCAGATAGTGTGACAGTTCTCCCGTGTGAGATTTATGACCTATAAGGTGTTTTTTCTAAGGTTAGTTATACTTGCTAAATACTTAAGTCTCACAATCATTCCTATATGGACCAACTCTGGCATAGGGTTTATTTTTTATTTAAACCAAATTCGATGATCAAGAGGGAACCCTAACCATAAATGAAGTAAGGGTTAAAAAAAGAAGTTCCGGACTATCTGTCATCACGATTTTTCCATGGATATCAGGCAGATTCTCTTGGGTATGATTGTAATGGATTAATGGCTTTCGTCCAAGATAATTAAAGAGTTCTGAACGCATTTCCTTTGACACTATCGCTTCTTTTAAAGTGCCCTACCGAAGATCTGCCACCTTTCCCTAACTCCGACATTTAGGTACAAGACCTCATTAAACAACTTTGTGACTAGATGACGGTTATTCATTGACTACCGATCCATTTTGATTTTTGGCTCTGTTTTTTCCTATGGAAAAAGGTCTCGTGGATGTTTTTGGTTATCAATTTTTCTCGTGTATCTCTATTTTGACGTTGCTCCTGTATACTTCTATTTTGACATTATCTCTGTGTCTAAATCCTTCGAAGCAGGAAGACTATCGTTCTGGAGGCCATTTACTCAGCAAACCAGTCGACCATGTTCATCTTCCAGGTAAGTTTTAATAGTTTATTAAACATCGAGTAGAGTCTTCAACAGTTTATTACGGCAATGGTAATATCATTTTGTTGTTCTTTTCTGAGTTTAGTTACATTATCCCCTATCGTTAAAGTTTAATATGCTTTAGGTTTAGTTCATGTATTGAAATCATCTAGGCTCTTTGTTCATCCATGTTTTCCCAAAAGTCGTGGCTCTCTGTCTATTCATTATTTTCCTAAGAAATACCAATTAAATCTCCGGGAAAAGGAAAAGGGACTTAGGTATTCGCTGAGCCCTAAATTTTGATTCCTCCTTACTCTTACCCTATGGCTATACATCGTGGTACAATGTTGAATGCCTAGGAAGTTTCGTTAGATTTTTTTTTATTTTTTTTTAAATCTATATGTGTCCCTCTATGTTGCTTCTTGTCTTTTCCTTTGTGATGGGCGTGTTTCTCCATCGGTTCTCTTACTCAAATTCATGTAAGCTGCAAGTTGAAACCTCGGGGTCTGGTTATGACAAATATGTACATTGATTGTTTGATCCCTCATTATTTTATGTGAATTCAATCCTGGACAAGTTTAAACAAGTCTTTGACATAGCTTGACTTGTAATGTCTATATATTAAGAAAAACTAACTCTGTCATCTACTTTATTTGATTTCAATGGTTACCGTACTATCTTTGTTTTCTTATTTATCTTCATTTTCGTTTAAAGTATTGGTATATGTCACTAATGATGGGCCTTGTCGATGCGAGGTACCCATCAGGGGTTTACTGCACTCTCCTTCCTCAGTCGATCATCTATCAGATGGCAAGCGACAAGGCAAGGATCTGAGCTTGCACATCAGAAGATGAGTATTCCTCTGGAACAATTAAACCATTGGTTCAAACATTGTCCATGCTATTAAAGTTTCATTTCCTTTCTTTCATTTACAAGCTATTAATACTTTCGGGGTATGTTTTCTTTTGTAGAACTTCGTTCCACGCAAGTTCCAAATATCCCCCTCTGTTCTTGAAAAAGGTATTCAGGTTCTGAGCTCATCTCTTCTCAACTTTAACTCTATAGATTCTAGGAAATGGAAATCGCGACTCCACCCAAACCTCCATTCCAATTTGTTCTATTATCGCCTTCAGTATTATAAGAGGGTCCATATTTGATTTTTGAGTTTTGAACAACTATGTAATGAATTTTTCCTTGATATAGAGCTACAATCCTTGTCATATGCACTCGGAATGGCACAGTAACTGGCAGGAGGTTTCATCTCTAGGTTTTTGAGTACCACCTATTGTTTAAAGAATTATTACAGTCTAGACATTTCGATTTACATGTACTCAAACTGTCTATTCCGGTACTAATATAATTGCCCGAATTTCGCTATGGTACTAGAGTCATGGGTATTCCCTTATTTTTCTGTATTCAAAATTTATATTGAAGAAAATGAATCGTTGTTATTACTAAGGCTAGGAAAAGGAACTCAACTCGCATTGAACCTACAAATGCATTAAGGTCCTAGTTTCTCTATTTCAAAATAATTCCATTGGACTATGTTCAACATTTCGTTTATATGTTTGTATTTGCATGTTTGTCAGAATAATCTATCATGGACATAATATAGGAATAAATCAAATATTTACACATTTTGTTGTAGACATTAAATCTCGGTTTTTCTTCTGTGGTGTCTACTCAGATTTTCCAATAGCAAATAGGCTTGTGTTTTTTTGTTTTTAAATTATAGATATATTTATCTCGTGGAATACTAGTTCTTGTACCATTTTTAATTCTAGCACTGTGAGGAAATGGGGTCTCAATAAGTAAAATAAATAACCTTTAGATTTTATCTGTAGAAGAATATCAAGGCTCTGTATCTAAACTTATCTTCTAACTAGGTATTCACACATAGGTAGTTCCAAATCAGAAAACAAATCGATGCACTGTCATTTACCCTATTATTACTATCCTATAGTAGTACTATAGTTTTACTTTTATAGAGGTGATTTCTCCCAGAAACTTAACCATGCATAATTATTTAAAATCTATAATAACCATTAAAAGCTAAGATCTAGCATTTGTTCATAATTAAATCTAACCGTAAGAGTCATTCTGAATTGGAACTGGAGGGGATTCCGTCAATATTTATGCTTTGTTCACTCGAACAAACCTCCCAATTATTATATCAATTCGGTGACTCAATCATTTAATCCTAGATGGTAATAATCCAGTTCATAATTAACAGATGTACCATATCAGTGTTTTAATCATTTAAACAGAGATGGAAATAATTCATTTCATAATTAATAGATGTACCATATCAGTGTTTTAATCATTTAAACAGAGATGGAAATAATTCAATTCAGAATTAGCAGATGTACCATATCAATGTTTAATCTTTTAAACAGAGATGGAAATAATTCAATTAAGAATTAACAAATGTACCATATCAATGTTTAATCTTTTAAACATAGATGGAAATAATTCAGTTCAGAATTAACACATGTACCATATCAACGTTTAATCTTTTAAATAGAGATGGAAATAATTCAGTTCAGAATTAACACATGCATTACAACAGATATAATAATCCAAATAGAGAAGGAGTTGATTAACATATCTGAACTAGTTTGTAGGGAAGACAAAGGAAACAACCATGTTCCTCCCAACAATAGAATAGGGTAGCCAAGATCACTTGTCCTATTCAACCCCTAGCCTGACCATGAATCCATGAGGGAAAACTTGGAATATCCTCTTCATCAATGTCTTCCTCTATCAATATCCTTCTCCTTGCCTCACACTCAAAAATTAGTGCTCATAACAACAAGTACTCAGCAGTTCTTTTCCCAGCATACTCCTCCTTGCCTCACACTTCAGAAACAATGTTCATAACAACAAGAGGGAATTCCTTCCCCAACATACTTGGTAGCATCCTACCTCCTCACATATGTTATTTATCAAAACAATTTTTTTGCCTAGGTCTTTTTTCCCTCCCTTGGGAATTTTCATAGCATTATAAATCCTTGATTTTTAGGGGCTGCCAATGGCCATATCCTTGATTTTCCACTTGTAACAATCATCCTTGAGGTAGTTCCAACATGTTCCCCACTCATGGAGTCATGGTTAGGTGATTTTAACATGGTTGTTCCATTTGTCCTCCTGCAATAAATATAAAATATTATGTTTTCATACAAGTGTCATAATCAAATAGTTAGTTGGGTCAAATCAGATCTCTGCCCAACATTCATAATTATTAATTACATTTAACCAAATTCAAAATTCGAAAGTTCCATAAATGACCAAAATTTTCCAATTTCAAATTTACCAAAAATGAAAATAATTTTCCTAAGAATTCCAAATTCCAAAAATAATTTATTTTTGGGGATGTTACATTGACAGGAGGTCATCAACATGTTGTTCGGAGGCTGACGACATTGGTTGGTGAGGGCATGTAGACCATGCTTCTATAACCTTGGATAGACCAGGGAGATCCTTAAGAAGATGGCTACCCTTACAAAGCTTGCAAGGGTACTTGGGCTTATGGGTTGTTTGGGTGATCTTGGCATCATCAACACTCCCAACATGATTATCAGTAACTAGTTGTTTTTGTTAGCGCTAGAAGTCACACATGGATTGCTTGCAGGAGCAGAGCCCAACGCCCATCAGTTTTATGTCACGATTTGTTTATGTTGGGTGATCAAATGGAGATAATGGCTCTAGGAGGTATCACTCTAACTCAGGGACTGAGTCTGGTACATAAAGGACAGAGGAGGTCTGGAATCCTAACTTCAGCCAGTGGGTTGATTTAAACATGAACAGGTGGAAGACTTAAAATAAAGTGAACAAACAACTCTAGGCATCAAGCTTGCAGCAGTTTGCAGAGGAAAAACTCTGAAAACAGGATCCTCCTGGTTCAGGGCTTCAAGAAACTGAGAGAGGACTTGACTGGATCCTCCAATTCCAAGTCATTCAGCGTTAAGGAAATCACGGGGACTAATTAGAGGCTCCGTAACTATTACAGTGATCCATTACAACATCATCCTATAATAGTTATAGCTCGACTGGATCCTCCAATTCCGAGCTGCTCTAACACAGTGTAAACAAAGATATGATAGAAGCTGGCATTCATAAGGCAAGAAGTCTCCAAAGCTCATACATAACCAAAACAACAATGCTTCATTAAAATTTTACAACCTGGGAGCTCTGCTCAACCATTGATGCTTACAAAAGTGGCCAAAATGCCCACATATACTTGGAACAAAAACACTGGAAGCTAAATCGAGGCATTGTATTGAAGACATTACAGCTTCACATTTACTGCGCCTGCAATCTCTGGACGTTCGTGAGCTTCATTCAGATGCAATCATATTCCAGAGGCCCTCTGACTGAATTGACCAGCCTGCATTCATTCCTTGGCTTTCCATTTATGGAGGAAACGATGTCCAACTACCCTCAGCTGTTGTAATAATTGTTTCATTGGGATCGGGGAAGGCCTTGGCCGATTCTTCTCCTTTAGGACATGGAGGCTCTCAGGATGACTTGAGGTCTTAATTATGAGGAGGTGAATGAACGATGACCGGGCGGGGAAAGCTAGAAACGTTGGATGCAGATACGGGGTGAGGAGAGGTCACGCGAAAGGATAACAGAGGGAAGGCGATAGGGAAAACACATGTGGAATAATTCATGAATTTGGGGTGTAAGGGAAGGGTATATGAGACACATGGATCGAGAAGAAATCATGAGTTGGCGTGACGAGGGAAAAGGACGTGGCGGCGAGGAGGCATGTGATGAGGCTTCGGATCTTCGGGGATCGATGTTCGTGAGTTTGGAATGCACGAATTCCTTGCATCCGGCAACCCCGATATCCCGATATGCGATGATCTCTTTCTCCTGGGAATTATCCCCTACCGGTTAGTCCATTGTCCACATGACCTGTCCCTGCGCGACTGTGGTCCAACTTTCCATCAGGATTTCGATGCTCTTGTTGACACGATGTTTGTGTCCACTAAACTTGCGATTCCCCGAAACCCGATGGTTTATGGCCGTTGACTCGTTGACGGTCAGCTCCTTGGCACATAGCCTGCCACCCGTCTTCCACTATTGAAAGTTGCCCCTGATATCGGGAAATCGGGCATCGGGATATCGGGATTTCTGCTACCATGTGTGCGGGGCTTTCAGTTCCCCAATCCCAAACTCCGCGGGATCTCTCGCCACATGTCTCTGCTGACAGACGGTTATGATCTTTTCGACACTTCGCGTCTCGTGGAATAACGAAGCTGCCCTTTGAATGATGAAAATGCGACGGGCGAAACGCCGAGATGGTTAGCCCTCACGACACGTGCCCCTGGATTGAACGACCTATATTTAGCCTCCAAACAGAAGGGACACCTTTACTGCTAAATTTCGGGTAAATGGGAAACTTCGAGATCCCAGTAACCGTTGATCTGCTTCGTGGACGGATCTTGGCTGTCAATAGAAAAACTTTGCCCGCTCGCTTCATCTGCTTCTTTGAAAAACAAGAATTCTTCTGAGCTGTGTTTGAGCACTTTGTGCGACTAGCGAGGCTGAAAGCTTCTCGAACCCATGACTAGAATTATTGCTAACATCAGGCTCCATGGGGGATAGAGTCGTCCCTGCGATGCTCTAAGAACTCCTCCTGCGGTTCCAGTCGCCTTTCTATTGGGCTATGGGGTCATTGTTAGGCCGCAAAAATAAAAATGAAAACGAACTGAGAATCAAAAGGAAAATATTTACAAACAAAAGAGTCATCTGAGACTCAAACAAAGTATTTTTTCAGGAAATGCCCATTCACTGGGCTGCCGAAAACCTCTTCACCTTCTAAATCTCGAAACTTGTATGTGTTGTTTGAAAAAGCCTTGGAGATTCTGAAAGGCCCAATCCACAGGGCTTCAAATTTGTTGTGCTTTCCCTTATCTTGTTTAGGAGCATCCCATTTTAGTACCAGGTCTCCTTCCTGGAAATGCTCCTTCTTGGCCTTCCTGTCGAAAACCTGCTTGATCTTCTGCGGATGGTCTTGAATCCTGTTCATTGTCTGCTCCCTAGTCTGTTGGACCTCTACTAGCTGATGAATCCTTCTAATCATGTCATCAGGCTCCTCCTGATGGTCCTGGAGGAATTTCTCTACAGGGATGGCTAGCTGAGAAGGGAAAACAACTTCGGCTCCGTAAACTAACTAGAAAGGGGAGAGGCCTGTAGCTCTTTTTGTAGACACTCAATCAGCCCATAGAGCGAATTTAAGCTTCGAGTTCCAAGCCCTTTGATTGTCTTCCAACAACCTTTTGATGATTCTTATTAAAATTTTGTTGGAGGACTCTGCTAAACCATTGCCTTGTGGGTAATACAGGGTGGAGTGAATCAGTTTAATTCTGAACTGCTCACAGAACCTTGCCAATGGCTCAGACCTGAAAGTTGTTGCATTATCAGTGACAATCTTATTTGGACAGCCAAACCTTGTGATGAGGTCCTCCAAGAATCCGATGATTACCTTGTGGGAAGCATTCCTGGTGGGAATAGCTTCAATCCACTTGGTAAAGAAATCTGTAGTAGTCAGGATCCACCTATGCTGCCCATTGGAGGGAGGGTGAATTTCTCCAATAAAATCAAGGCCCCACTGCTGGAAAGGCCCTGAAACCACCACTGGTTTTAATGGCAGAGACCTGAGCTGCTGCTTTCCTGCAAACTTCTGGCATTTGATGCAGGCTCTGACCCCTTTGCAGACATCAGTAAATACGKTAGGCCAGTAGTACCCATCCCTGAGGATTTTGTGGGTTGTGGCTCTCCAGAAATGGTGCCCTCCACATAGACCGCTGTGAAATTCAGCCATGATCATCTCGGCCTCTGATGGATTAATGAATTTTAAAAGCACTCCCAGAGGGTCTTTCCAATATAACGCTTGATCAATTAGGCAGTACCTGACTGCTTTGAGCTTTAGAGCTCTTGCTTTTCTTTTTTGCAGGCCATCTGGAGGCTGCAGCTCCTGCAAAAATTATATGACATCCTTATACCAAGGACATTTAGCCAATGGGGGCTCGCTTTGATGATCTATGTCGGACACTCGACTCTGCTGAATACCCGAGCATCCATTGATGAAACTTATCCCCAAAGCTTGGCAATTCGCTTCAGCCAGCAACTTGGCTAAGCCTTGCCCTTTGATCAACTTGGTGGGCCTTATTTCCAGGTCGAACTCCAGTATTTTAGCTATCCATTTACTCCTTCTCCCATCTATATTAGGCTGAACAAGAATATCTTTAACAACAACCGAGGGGACATAGGCGATGATCCTTGATTGCAGAATGTAGGTTCTAAAAGCTTTGAGAGCTTTCACCAGGGCATAAGCTTGCTTCTCCATAGTATCATACCTGAGTTCGGCATCCCTTAGTGCTCGGCTGAAGTAAGCAATAGGCTATTCTAGCCCACTGTCATTTGTCTATAATAGAACAACAGCTACTGTGTCGGGTGAGGCAAAGGAGAAAATAAGGAAATCCTTTGAATAATCAGGGTTGATAAGCACAGGAGCTCCAGTCAGGGCCTTCTTGATTTGTTCAAAGGAGTGTCGTGATTGAGGGGTCCACCTTACTTCATTTTCTTTCTTTAGCATGACCGTTATTAGCTTTACTTCCTCGGCAAAATTAGGCACAAACCTCCTTAGGAAATTAATTTTACCTAGGAAAGACTGGACCTCTTTCCTAGACCTTGGGATTGGTAAGGCTTGTATTGCCTCAACTCTGCTGGGATCAATTCTGACTCCTTCTTCTGATACTATGTGGCCTAGTAATTTTCCTTCCTTCATAGCAAACAGAGATTTCGTAGGGTTTAATGAAATGCCAAACTTTCTGCATTTCAAGAAAAATTTCCTGAGATGATGACGGTGATCTACATTAGATTTCGAAAATATTGTGATGTCATCCAGATAAACGACCACAAATTTGTCTTTTTCCCCAACAAAAGCTATGTCCATGGCACGCTGGAAAGTTTCCCCCACATTCATTAGTCCGAATGGCATCTTAGCATACATGAACGTGCCCCATGGAGTGGTAAACGTTGTCTTTTCCCTGTCTTCAGGCAGAACATAGACCTGATTGTAGCCAGAGAAACCATCAATCATAGACATCCTGGAAGCTCTTGTCACCCTCTGCAGTATATGTTCCATCTTTGGCAGGGGGTAGTTATCTTTCTGCGAGCTTCTGTTCAGGTTCCTAAAGTCTACACAGAGTCAAATCTCTCCATTCTTTTTCCTTACTGGCACCAAATTAGCCACCCACTCTGAATATCTCAGTGGCACAATGATCTAAGCTTGCAACAACTTCTTCACTTCTCTCTCCATGATAGGCAGCAACATGGGATTGATCTGCCCCAACTTCTGCCTGAAAGGCTTTGCCTCTTCCTTTAACGGGATTTTATGTTCGATGACAGAGGTGTCATAGGTTTTAAGGTCTTCGTAGGTCCAGGCAAACACATCAGCAAATCCCTTTAAGAGTCCAACGTATTCAGACCTCTGCT
>ML780230.1:296056-323333 GCA_009831015.1 Picea engelmannii
ATTTTCCCAATGATGGGACCGACACAGGTCCAAAAACATCACTGTGAACTAGCTGTAAAATTCCTTCTGTCCTCATTGCACCAGAGGGGAATATTACTTGATTTCGCTTCCCATATAGACAATGTTCACAGAAATAAAAATCCAGAGAGAAATTAGACATACCTTCAACCATACCTTTACCGTGTAGTAGTAAAAGACCCTTCTCTCGGATATGCCCCAGTCTTTGATGCCACAACATAACCTTTTCTCCAGAGACTGTAGGAGTTCTTTCTTCTTCAACTTCAATATCAAGAACAATTGAGTTATTACACCCATCACTAATAGTGCTTCCTAGCAGCTTATAAAGAGTTCCAAACCGAACTTCCCTCATCAACACCATTGCTCCTTGAACCATTCTACAAGTTCCCTTTTCAAAAATTGTTTTTACCCCAGCATCTTCCATTTTGCTTACAGAAATCAAATTTCTGGCCATACCTGGGATGTGTAGAACACCAGGCAGTGTTCTAATCCTTCCATATATGAGTCTCAACTTTCCTTTTCCTATGATTCTGGTTGTCGAATCATTACCCAAGAAAACATTACCTCCATCATACTTTTCATATTCGCAGAACCACTCCCTGTGGGGAGTCATATGAAAGGTTGCACCTGAGTCAATCAACCATGCCTCATGATCTGCATGTGTGATTGAAGAGGCCAAGTACACATCCCCTCCTTCTTCCTTGGAGGTATTTTCTTCTTTAGAAGAAGATTCTTCAGATCCCTTCTTTTTCTCAACTTTGGATCTACACTACTTCTTGTAGTTCCCTTATTTTCCACACCTCCAACATACCCTTCCAAACTTTCCAGGAGATTTAGATCTACCCTTATACTTAGATCTCCCACTTGAGAAATTAGATTTATTTCTTTCCTGGGAACGTCCTCTTGCAAATAATGTGTCTGTGATATGTCCTTCCATATTCTTTCGTCTCATCTCCTCTAACAACAAGGACGAGACCACTTCTTCAAACTTCAAAGAAGTTATATTACTACTTATGGCCACAACCAGACTATCCCATGAGATTGGTAAAGAACACAACAAACTCATACATTTATCTTCATCTGAAATTTTAATATCAACAGATACTAACGGACTTACCACAGTATTGAAGGTGTTCAAATGCTCTGCCACCGAGTCTCCATCTCTCATCCTCAAGTTATACAGCTTCTTTCTTAGGAATAGTTTATTTACCAGGGACTTAGACTGATACAACTTCCCCAACTTTTCTCATAAATATTTGGCTGTAGCTTCCTCTGACACATTTAGTAATACTGAATCGGAGAGACAATCGAATTGTGCTCTTTGCCTTCTGATCCATCTTTTTCCAGTCATCTGCAGAAGTTCCTGTAGGTGTCGTACCTGGATCTACCGCGATCCACTGATCTCTTTCCACCAAAATATCTTCCATATTGAGCTTCCACAACTCAAAGATTTTCCCATTAAACTTCTCGATCTCCATCTTTGAATTGCTTGCCATTTCTTTTCACCTGAAAAAAAATACCGCAGATCTCCCACTGTAACAAGGCTTATCATAGTCCCGAGCCAAACCCTTGACGACAAAGGCGTCCCCCTGAAGCCAATAAAGCTCTGATACCAAATGTAAATTATAACCTTGTACAATATCTACTGCAAATTGATATTCAGAAAAGAACAGAAAAGATACAGTGGCAAATACAAACATTACACAGAGATTTTTCACCTAGAAACCCAAACCGGGAAAACCAGGATATATTATATTCATACATTGTGTTACATTGTTTACAATACAATATACATATAGGAGCCAGCGGCATCCAAAACCCTAACCCAATCACCTAGATTAGTCCAAAACCCTAATTCCTTAACTGGAAATAGAAAACCATCGGCAAAAAACCATGTGCCAAAAAAACCACCTAAATATCATGTGGTCATAGAAATATGTCGTCCCGGTAATATGTCGTCCCGGAAATATGTCGTCCCGAAAAAACATTTTCGGGGGTGCGCCTGGCGCAGACACTCAAACACTACTACTCATGCAAAGAATATAACACATACCCAACAGTAATATCCCTTCCAACAGTTCCTTGCTTCCCACACACTTATGATCCACAGATTACATGACTATAGATCTGATAGCTACTCATAATATATCTTGACAAGGAAAATCTCAAAGCCAACATACAAGCTCCAAAATCTCCAAGCTACAAAACCACTCAAACCCAATCAAGCTAACTTTCTCCACGAGAGCTCCTCTCCTTTTATAAGATGAAGAGGATAAGGTGAGGAGGTTAGTATGATCCCACTAAATCATGAAAGAGAGTAAGATCCAAACCGTTCAGAGGCGACCTCACCGTAGAAGCTTCTCCTTCTAGAAGCATCTAGTAGATGCTCGTTTTTCCCACGTATGAAAATCATCGCACCCTAGACATAAGGAAGCCTGTGGAGACGTCGTAGACTAGTTTCAATGAGAAACGATCAGGCATTGCTACACCCTGTGTATAGTGCATCCTGCGGTGATCTTCCTTAATAGGGTTTTTACAAAGGAAAATAAAAATTCTTCTCTCAGGCAAAGTTCTTCTCCCTTCTTTCTTCAAGAATTTGGGCCATTGATCCCTCTGAAGACAAAAAATAGGTTTACATCATTAACGTTCTTAGGGATGATGAAAATAATGTGCAACAGACGCCTCGACCGTTAGAATGATGCTCCAAAATGGCTAGAAACACATTTATTTCCATAAAGACCACAATTGGACCGTTGATAATGCGCCATAACCGATGAATGCACATTTATGGACACATTCCCTCATGTTGGAGAAATTCACTACGACGTTGCTTATTTAACCCGTCACATGTTGTTTCGGGACCACTTTTTGCAAACCATGATATCTGAGCTAACCTAGAACCCATTGTATCACGTTGTGATTTATAGACCTTGCCATTCATTTGAGTTTCTTTCTTATTCATTTTCCTACACGATTTATTTTATTACAAGTGTGAATGTCAGGTGAACATAGTGCGTTAGAGAAGTCTGTGGAGGAAATACTTGTAGACCTCATGACTGAGAGAGTCATGTCTATGGTTATATAGGCATCGTCGACTGGTGGACTACAAGCATCCCCATCAACTAGACGACGTTCTGGGAACACTGTTGAGAAACAAAGCAAGAACCACGATTATCTAGTTAACGCGAAGCAAATCTCGTCGGTCTTGCCGGACTACATCCTGCCTTTGGCTGGCGCAGTTAGCTGCGAAAACATCCCATGGGATTTCGAGTACACGTTGATCAATGCATACATCCTGAAGGCGATACATGTAGTTGGACCTCAGTTAGGACATATCCCAACGCTAAAGAACAACCACTTCAACCTCAGAGACACGAAGAACTATGCAATGCTCACACTGCATAGGTATTTTATAAAGATGACTGGGAAGAAGCCACTCATAGTCTCCCAACTGTGGATAAAGGAGATCGCGCAATAAATGATATTGAATGTAATGAAGATCCTCCACTTCGTTCGACATCAGGAGGTTAACGCTTGCATTAAAATGCTCCTTTTGTGCTACCATGGAGGGTATCTTTTCCTCAACAGGTGTGTCACTATCGATCTGACGTTGATCCACCTCATCACAGGACTGAGCATGCAGGGACCAGACCCTCACCAGTTCTACCTAGGTAAGACCTCAGATCGCTCCCTAGTGCAACACATAAAGGAAGCCTATGGCGATGTAGAGAAGGGAAAGAGAAGCTACAAGGTAACCTCCATCCAGGATGGCACAGTGCACCTAGCTTTTCATCTTATAGTTGGTAAGCGTGTCAGAAAGAATTGTTTGACATATGTCACTGGATTTGTAGTAGACCTCACAGGGAAGTGCGTAGAAGGCATGCAAATGAACTGGGCAAGTTACCTCGTCAACGAGTTGGAGAAGGACTGTCGTGAAGTGCAAGATCATGGGTATGAGTTTCATTTCTGTTGGCTATGTATATTGATTGCATATGTCACTTGGAAAATGCAGGAAGGAAAAGCCTTCCCGGAAGTTGAACCATCGGAGTTGTTGGCTGCAATGTTCTCCACCTTGTGGTATAGAATTGATATGGTGAAGTAGTGGAAATCAAACTCATTGTTCCATGCTTACTACTTACAGCTGAAGTGAGCCATTGAAGAATTCCCATGAATGACACCCAACACTTTGCATCAGTACAGGTCGCTAGCAAAGTTCTATGCAAATCGACACTTTATTTATATTATTGTGCGCAGGGATGAAAGTAAGGAGGAGTTGCAGTCCTATTACAAGTTGATCGATGAAGACATGTAGGATATCACCAAAGAATGGCTAGAAGAGATCCTCGTACTAGTGGGAGATGTAGAACTCTTCGACCCCGACATCATTGGAAGCCCCTTGGTCACTTGGGTTGAACATGATGGACAGACTAGCACGAAGAAAAACAAGAAAAAGGAGGAAGTGAAGAACATAGAAAACGATGAGGAGGACAATTCCTTAGAGGAAAGTAGGTCGGACTCACCTGCAGGAGTAGGAGAATATGAAGTAAACCAAGAAGAAGGAGGGGAAGAATGAGAAAATAAATACAAAGGTGAAGTTACATCACTGAAGGATCCCCTTACAGAGGTTGAAACATCGAAGAAAAGGAAGGTTTCCCCGAAGAAACCCTCATCAAGGAAGAAGACCTAAGCCAATAAGCCTTAGTCGAAGAATGTGTTCACAGTGGACAATGTCTATCTCATCATCACAATCGTAGAAGATGCCTCAAAGGATATCTTCCAGAGACATGAAGCAAAGAAAGAAACAATGTATGACATAATAGAGAAGGATATTAAGGACATACAACAAGCTATCCATTTGAGCCGCGCAGTACCTATTACTCTTTCTTCTGTGGAAAGTGTAGAATTGGGGGATGAGCCCACCCAATTATGAATATTAGCATATGAAATAGAGGCTCGACTTTGTCGAGTCCAAGAATAAAAGGAGCAGGATAGAGAATTTGTGAAGCAAGAAAAGGAGGATTTCTTAGAGAAACTTCGAGTTGTGCAGTAGGAGAAAGACGAAATCAGGGTGATGTTAGAGGAGGACAAAGAGAAGATGCAGAAACAAAGAAATGAGTTTATCGCAGAACAAACCATGGTCAAAGAGGCAGTGACGAAAGAACTTCACTCTATAATGCGCTTGGAATAGGAGGAACCAGAGTCAACTGAGATGCAAGTAGGGAAGCTCGTCGAATCCATTCAATAACTTCAAGCATGGATAATGGAGTTAGAGCTCCAAGAAGTACCGAGCAATCTGAAAGAAGTGTGCGATCAAAGGGAAGAAGTTGTCAGGAATGCAGTAGAAATAATTAGGGCACCAACCTCAGAGTGTAATCAACTGAGTGATCGGAGTGCGCAAAAATATGAGATCCTTGCAGAATATCAAGAGCTAAAGAAACTAGAAGTACAAATCCAGGAGGTGAAGCAACAAGCATCCATCGTGCAGGCGGAAATGAAGCTTCTTACTGTAGTTGAGAAAATGAAGCGATCAAAGGAACATCACACAGTTAGTAGCAAGTTACTGCCATCCAAAGAAAAGTCATGGAGGTGACACAAAGACTTCAGCTAGTTCAGGATGAATCATGCATAATTTTTAAAGAGATTGAAGGCCAAGGCTCGCAACTAGACCAAGTAGTTGTGATGGTAGAATAGCACCTGGAAGGGCCTGTTCCAGAGAAAGTGATTTAGGAGTTCACCGAGTAGGAGGCTCTAGCAAAGCAGAAAGTCGAGGAATCTCAAGGCGTTCGAAGCATCCCTTCCCAAAACTAAGTAACTCGGGACGAGTCACAGGTGAGTGTTGGGGGCCTGTTGGCCCTTGACCAAGTTTTTAGGAAACATTGGTCGTGTTTGACAAATTTTGGGACTTCGACAGGTTGGTCGAAGGTGGAGCACCCTGGTGGAGTGGAGATCGAGGGATATTTATTTTTTTGTGGGCTTGTAGACCCAGCAAAGGGTTTTTAGGGTTTATCTAATGGGTTATGGGATGTCGGTCCATGGGTTTACCCATGTTTACGCATTTTTGTAAATATATAAATAAGTAGCTAAGTGATGTAAGAGGTAGTACTAGCAATTGGCTTAGTGCATGACTACTAGTGGCTATGTGCATGATAGGTTGATTTTGTCTTAGTGCAAGATGTTGTACATGCTCTGTGCTATTAAGGAGTTGGCTCTGTGCCTTGACCTAATTTTGAGGAAGGTGGATCTAGTGCACTATGCGCAGATCACCTGTCCACTGCAGATTTGGGCCTTGTGGCTTTGTTCACAGAAGAAGATGAATGTAAGGAGATCGAAGACTAATAAAGAAGAAGAAGAAGTTGGTCGACGTAGCCCCACACTGGGGTGAACCACGTATATCATGTGTCCTGATATGATTTGTGCGATGTTTCTTATGTGATTGTTTTCTTAGTGTTGTTGAGGTTACATATAATGAATGCATCTGATGTTGTAGCTTAGTGCTTAATGATAATAATTAATGCTAGATCTGATCTAATGTTGTGTGCTAAGTGATTGGAAGTGTTAGATCTTGGTTATTATTGCGTTTCTCTTTAATAAGGGTTAAATATGCAATGTAAATGAGGATCATAATCTAATGCATATTATTGGATAAGTGATATGTTAAGTATCGTAAGCACATATCTATGTCCTATCTTGGTTGTAGACACTTGATTCCTACAACCCCCCTTGCTTCTACCTCGGGTGAGACTGCATATTCTTCACAGGTGTTGTCGAAAGGGCCGATTGTTAGGGTTTTGTTGGTGCATTGTTGAAGCATTGAAACCTGGGTCTGCCCCTATGCCAACATAGGACATACTTGAGTTATCTTAACAACCTTATCTAAACTGATATGAAAATGATTCCAACAGCTTGATAATGTGTCACAACTAAAAGGTCATTTTGGGACTCTTCTACATTCATGTTTTCTCTATGAGGGACTAGTCACGGTCTGCTGGCATTCTACTTCTCCTCATGAATTTCCTTTGATGATTTGTCTGAACACCAAGTTTTCATTTCCACACACTGCTCTCAGATTTGATGCTATAAAAGAACATGATTGTGGGGATTTCAAGGGTGGTTTAGATCCACACTTCTTCTGTGCCCAAAATTCACCACCAATTTCCATGTACCTCTTTTTCTATACCATGGTTTTGATTACGGGACCGCTCAATAATTTTATCATTCGAGCATGTTTCATCCCCGCAATGAAACATGGTCATCGATCTAGCTGCAATATGTGATTTGGGTAACCTCTATTTTAGCACCCCTACTAAAGTTTTATCCATCTTCCATATTAAACTCCCGTAGCCATATTTAGTGATCGCGCAAATTTCTTTCAGCTTGGGATCTTTTGAACGCAGAGAATGAATATCTCTTGAAGTGACTTTCTCCTAGAGTGGCATGGAAATCTCTCATCACTACAACACTTCAAAGTTCATGAGATTTTAAATATACAATTCCCAAAGTGTCAAACTCACGAAGTGATTAGCATGCTCTTATCACTAATTAAACATGGATTAAGTCGTTTGTATCATCTAAATATTTTGGGAGTTCGAGGCTCTAGGTTTCAGAGAAATGTGCTCACTCTGAATGGAAAAATCCCAAAGTGATAATGGTGTGAAGTGACGTGGTGGCCTGATGCCATATGATGTCATGGATATTGATGTGTCACATAAGGCGAGTGACATGTGTCACTAAAAAATGAGCATATGATGGGACCCAAATGACCATAAATGAGTGCCACATGTCAGGGCCAAATGAATTCCACGTGTCTCCACGAATGAATGCCACAAGTCATGACAGATGAGTGTCACATGCTTCGACACTTTGTCACTTCCGAGCTCTAGAGAACGTGGTTTTCTCTGCATATAAATATCCCAGAGTTGTATGGGCGTGAAGTGACGTGTCTCACAAGGAGAGTGGCATGTGTTAGATGAAATCAAGAAGATGGCATGCCCCAAGGTGATTGAAAAGAGTGCCACATGTCACAACAAATGAATTCCATGGGTCAACAGTACTCAACACTAGATGGATGCCAAGTTTTTTTAGCACTTTGGAGCTCAGGGGCTTCTGCATGTAGAGCTTCTATAACTCCCAGAGCAGATCTTGATCATTGGATATGGAAGGACACGCAATAGATATCCATGCACTCTAGGAGAAAGTAATCCGAAGGAGATCAGGAGTGGTGAAGCCAAAACTCTCGAAGCGTGAACTCCCAAAGTAAATCATGACCGTTAGATTTGGAGAGAAATGCAGTAGATATCTAAGTAGTCTGGGAGAAAGTATTCTGAAGGAAATCGAGAGTGGAAGTCTCGAAACTCCCGAATCCTGAACTGTTGAAGTAAATCAGAACCGTTTGATCTGGAAGGACACATGGTGCTTGATATGCAACTTTGGGACTGATGTATGGTCATTAATCCTCATGCAACTTTGACATTCTGAATGCATGAGAGCCGCCAATATGAATTGTACAGGGGATCTCCGCCATTGAAAATTTAACCTGTATGTTTTCTTGTGTTTCAAGGGCGAAATGGACTTCTCTAAACGCTGGGTTTGCATGCTTCCTACAAAAACAAAGGACTTGGTTGGCCTGTTGAGAGCTCAATTTTGGTAGCGCCACTTTCCAGATCTAGAGTTCACAATGCCTCTAAGCTACTTTTCTGCTGCAAATGTTTGTGCTAACATCATGCTCCAACTAGGATGGGGGCCTCCTTGTGAGTCTTCTAAGAACCTTAGTAGTTCTAGTTTCCTTATCCATTAGTCTATGGAGTCATCTGTGTAACCAACCTCCAAACATTGCTAACAATTTTCCACTTATTCAAGAAAACTGAAAGACCCACTATAAAATAGGGAAAGAAAGGCTTGAGAAGAGATCTTATTACCTGCTACAAACTTGAAGGAAAGCAAATTCTTGGGAAGCGAGCTTATTTCCCACACTGCCCTACCTCTAACCAAGTATTCAATTTGGTCAAGTAAAAGAAAATTTCCACAATAGCCATTCAAGAAATTTCAATACTAAGATGATATTGTCTCTATCATTGATCGAATGATAAAAACAGATATATACTAATAGTGATAGAGAATCCTTCCGAAAACCATACTCACTCATGAACGTTGGTGAAATGAAAACTGAAATTTTCAGAAAATATGAAAAACTTGACTCCAACAAGGCTGCAAATGAATCTTTGAAACCAAGATCAGAAACATGTTGATCTTCAGGAAAACATTGCTCATCCATGAATGCCTCTTTACTTGAAGGATGATAACCTTCTTGCTTTTTCATAAGTAGATATTGGTCATCGGGAGAGGCAACTTCTTCTTTAAAATAATGATCACAAGATAATTGCACAACAAAATTTAAATTATACTGATAATTCTCAACTAGGAACATATGATTATTTATACAATCATCTGTTATCTCATGCTCAAAATATTTCAGAAATTGATCATAAGCATGACATGCATCCTTGTTTATAGGAAAATCTCAGCATAATGAAGAATCTGGCTCCAAATTTAAAACATACTTACAACCTTGCTACTGCTCCAGACTTGATTCATACTGACTGTCTTTTTGCTCAAAATCTGAAACATACTAATAGTTTTCCTGCTCATGTACATTCGAATTTTCAAAATATGCTCAATCTTCAATCTTCTTTCTAGCATGGATGTTCTCCTCGACTTCTTCAGCATCGTCAAATAAGAATTTTAAGGATGAATATTTCCTTCCTCTGAAGAGAAGAACAAGCTCTGAATGCTGAGCCATTACATAGTACACCATGGAAGCAGTCTCGGAAGGTCGTATTTCCAATGGAATGTTATGATAAACACCATAAAAACTCTCATTCAAGACAACCAAGGCTTCCCCTTCACCTCTCCTCAAAGAATAACAATCATCTAAGTACTGATCAATGGACTTATGCTCACCCCAACACTTTAAAAAGGAATTGCACAACTCTATCCAAGAACCAATGGAATCAACTCTCAAACCCTTAAACCACACAACAACATCTCTGATCAAATATTTGGAGAACAACCTCATAATAACATCATCATGTACTATCTCAAACTGGTCAATAAACTTCTCAAAGGCCTCCAAATGTCTCTCAGTTGTAACATGATCTTCTCTAGAGAACCGAGGAAGATACTCAAGGAAATCAAGAGGATAAGGATGAATTTGATATGGAAACCTTAAAGGTTTAAATATCTTGTCTTTGATTCTAGTTTGAAAACTAGTGGGTTTGATACGAGGTTTAACAAGTTGATGGAAAGGTTCAATAATAACAGCAGGAGGTGATGAGATAAGAGAAGGATTTGAATCAGTTGCAACATCCTCAAGGTTACAAGGGCGATCAAATTCAAGAGGTATTTCAATACAAAACTCATCCTTATGAATAGGCTGAGGTGAATATACAATATCAACATCTACAACACAGGTAGAAGTCTAGTATTCTTCTTCCAAGGATGGATATATAAAGGAAGGCAGATGATCATCCAAATAAACAAAGAAGAGGATAATCCTCTTGATATGTAAAGGGAAAGAGAGAAATGAGTTAATAAAGAAAAATAAGAGTTCATGGAGAAAGATCATAAGTTGATACCTGGTCACCCCCTTTTGTATGGATACGTTTTTGTCAACAAGATCCTCCCCAGTGGAGTCTTTGATTGTGATGTCACTAGGTAGATGATTACAGTTAATGTTTTTGTCCCTCTCTTGTCTACCATCAAGATCTGGATCTATGTCATTGTCCCAGGGAAGATATCTTCACTTCCTTCCCTAACAATGATGCCATTTATGTTAGCACTCCAAGAGTCACCCCCAAACTACAAATGTGAGTAATCTTGGTAACATTCAAATTGATTTTATTTTGGTTTGAAATTAGGGATCAACAAGACTTTCAACAAAGGAAAAGAAAACATATATCATTGTAGATCAATGATGGACCATTGGGCTATGGAGTCATAAAAAGTCTTCTCATTGAAGGAATTTAAGCTTCCTATAAGAAAAAATATTTGTATAATGATGAAGAGAAGAATGAGAGAATTAACATAAAGAAGAATTTTCGCTAAGCATAGATCCTCTCTGCAAAGAGAATTTAGATGTTTCTGAACAATAAACAATGATAAATATGCAAGATTACAATAGATCCTCTACTGCATTGAGAATCTATCAATCAAAAGACAATTTTAATCCTTAAAATTAGAAATACATTCAAACAAGATGAAGAAGAGAACAAAGAACATAGAAGACAAATATGATGAAACAACTCATATGAATCTTCAATAACATACAATTTTCAGCTACATTCCCATCCACCTTACAAACTTAAATACACAGTCATTCCATTTCTCAAAACCTCCTCGTGTCTTGGGATAAACCATTTGTACATGAAAAACATTTGAATATATAGTTTCCAGGAGTTTGAACTCTTTTAGATAGCTTCTATTACAAAAATTATTTTTTTCCCCAAAATAGAAACAACTTTTTGATGATTCGTCCCCAAAAATTTGGGAAGTTACAACAAAACCCCCAAAATATAGGACATACTTGAGTTATCTTAATAACCTTATCTAAACCAATATGAAAGTGATTCCAGTAGCTTGATGATGTGTCACAATTGAAAGGTTGTTCTGGGAGTATTCTACATTCATGTTTTCTCTGTGAGGGATTGGTCGCGGTTTGTTATCTTTCTTCTTCTCCTCATGAATTTCCTGTGATGATTTGTCTTAATGCCTAGTTTTCATTGTCATGCGCTGCTCTTGGATTTGATGCTATATAAGCACGTGATTGCGGGGTCGTCAAGGGAGGTTTGGATCCACAGTGCTTCCATGCCTGCAATTCACCACCAAATGCCACATACCTCTTTTTCTATACCATTGTTTCAATTGCAGGACCACTCAAGAATTTTATCGTTCGATCATGTTTCGTCCCCACAATGAAGCGAGTTCATCGATCTAGTTGCAATATGTGATCTGGGTAACTGCTATTTTAGCACCCCTGTTAAATTTCTATCCATCTTCCATTTGAAACTCCCCTATCCATATTTAGTGATGGCGCAAATTTCTTTGAGCTTGGGATCTTTTGAACATAGAGCATGAATATCTCTTGAAGTCACTTTCTCCCATAGTGACGTGGAAGTCTCTCATCACTACAACACTTTGAAGTTCAATATATTTTAAATGCAAAGTGTATATAACTCTCGGAGTGAGGAACTCACGAAGTGATTAGCATGTGCTTATCACTAATTAAACCTGGATTAAGCTGTTTTTATCATCTAAATATTTTGGGACTTCGAGGCTCTGAGTTTTGGAGAATTGTGCTCTCTCTAAATAGAAAAATCCTGGAGTGACAATGTGGTGAAGTGACGTGGTGGCCTGATGTCATATTATTTTATAGCTACTAATGTGTCACATACGGCGAGTCACATGTGTCACTCAAAAATGAGTGGATGATGGGACCCAAATGACCAAAAATGAGTGCCACATGTCAGGGCCAGATGGATTCCATGTGTCTCCATGAATGAGCGCCACAAGTCCTGACGGATGAGTGTCACGTTCTTTGACACTTCAACACTCTGGATCTCCGGAGAACAGTGTTTGCTTTGCATCTAAATATCCTGGAGTTGTACAGCCTCGAAGTGGCAGTGTTTGGCTTCTATAGTTTGCTTGTTGCAACTAATTTACCCTTTCATTAAATACATATAACCAGGTAGGGGATTCTTTGGCCATTCTTCAAGGATTTTAACTTCACAACGCCATATCTCCCTAATTGTGAGGAACCACGTGGAGTACCACATATCACTGAAAATTGTATGAACATTACTATCTATATATGAGTGTCCTACCTTCATTCACATTGTCATTCATGTCCAAATTACTTAAACTAATTCGGGTACCGTAGCCACATCGTCATGGATTATTTAAGGGTTGACATCAATGACAACCAATCATTCAACAAAATGAATATGGTAATAATTTCATAGGAATATGAAGATAGGAATGCCTCGATATATTTCAACTCATTGATAGTTGGTTCCTAAAATATTAACAATTTCATAGTAAATTTCATATAGGAATGTCTCAATATATTTCAATTAATTGATATTTGGTTCCTCAAATATGAACATAAGGTCACGTGCTTATTAGTTTACTCATATAAGTTGTGAAGGTATAACAATTTCCTCAACATGAATGATAGCCCTAGACATTATTTTCAAAATAGTTGTCTAGGATAATGCCTCTTACACCATTCTCCACAAAAGAAAAGAAAATTTGGTCATGTGGCCAAATAGAGCTATTGAAAACACAATTGAGAAAATAATGTCTTCTACTACAATAACAAAGTTTGTTGGGTTGGGATCTAGAGGCCAGCAAAGGGGATGGTGGTATTTGAAGCACAATATGTCTTCACATTTGTAAGGTATTCTTGTGTATTTTCCATCACTCCTTGTGTTATAATACCATTTCCTTTTAAAGGTTTTTCAAGGGAAGGTAATCCTAGTGAAAATTGACTTGATTATGAGAGCAATTTCTTGACATAACCATAGTTTAAAATTCATCATAGGAAATCCTATTGACTAATCATACATTGGCATTCAACATGTGAATGATTGAGAAGTGAAGCGGAGTAAATTTTTGGAGAGATGAATAAAATCGGTGATAAGAAAATAAATTTGACTTTAATTAAAATTTCATTAAGAAATTGTATTAGTAGTCCATGGTATCATTAGGGGAGAGTGAAATGAAATCATTATTTTGGTGTAGTGATTATCTCTCATTAGATTTCCAATGATAATTTGTTTCACACAAAAATAATTGCACAGTGAACTTGTGGAACATCATAAATCTCCATTAGTGTGTTGATATCATCTAAGTATACCATTGGAAAACAAAAATATGTCTCAAAAATTGAATGATTATCTGATCTTTTGAAGGACTCTTTAATGGAGCTTTTGACCAAACCTTTGGAAATATGTTAGTCCAAGGTTTAATGTAGATATAATAAGGAATCTATTTGTGTTTTTATGGGTTGTATACTACACAATGGTATAAAAAAATTAAATGGGTGGTATACTTATTTGTGTAGTAAAGACATTGAACATATGCATCTCTCTCACATAAGTAGAAAAAAATAATTTGGGGTTGCGAAATAAGAGAGAATGTGTTGGAAATTTGTATTACCTCTTGCCAACCACTAAAATTATTGTGAATTGCAGAGATAATGTAACTAAAGATATTTCTAGTGCATGATTGGAAAGTCAAAGAAACTTTGAGATGATGTCTTAAAATTTTAAAAACATAATTCTTATTACAATTCACAAGTAGGAACATTCATGATTGAAAATATTCTATGATGAAATAATTGGGATATGAAAAAAGATGATAATAGATATTTCAAGTTAGAATCTATATTTCATGTAAATCCATGCGATGTGTTCTTTTGATTTTAATATACCACAACCATCAAACAAAAAATCATTTAGGTAAACACATTGCTTCATGTAGCCCATATGAAAATTCTGAATCACAATAAAGTTTCACACAATGCACCTTTTTAATCATATTATACTTGAAAAAAGACACAATGTTTCAATGTAATGATCCCAAGCCAAATTCTTTCTTGGAATCACTAACTACTACTAATTTATTGAGTTTTTAAGTGTATACAAGATTCATCAACACATGGAGATCACAATATATTCAAGATGTAGAAGCACAAGCAAATATCTGACCTTTTTATTATGAGCAATGTAAGATCAATACAATAGATGGCCAATCTGGCATAAACCTCAGATGGCCGTACAAGCAATAGATATGAGCTACTACAAAATGCTCCCGACAATACAAAATGAGCCTCCAAAGGCTGGATATACAATGAAGACTAAATCAAGCAGATCTAAGTCGTACTAATGCTCAACCTCCAAGCTGGAAAGTGCCACGTCCTGCTAGAATGCTGAAGCCCTGAATAATTCTTCCCTGCTACCAAAAGTGTCCAATCATCCTGAGAAATATGCCAAATTATAGATCAGGCAACTGCAAGGAAAACCCAGATGTCCAAATTCCCAAATCCACTCTCGAACTCCATATATCTGAATTCTCCATTGAATGGTGTGCCCCACTAGATGATTGAAACCCTAGCTGGTTTGACCCTGATGAATGAGATCTCCAAATGATTTGAAACTCTCCAAGAATATAGATCGGGTGATGGTAAGAACAACCCAGATGCCCGAATCTCCAAGATCCCTCTCAATTGTTGTAGATCTGAAATCTCCACTGAATGACTGAAACCCTAGCAGGTTCAGCCCTGATGAAGGAGGCCTCCAAATGCTCTGAAAGTCTCCAAGAATATAGATCAGGCTATGAGAATCCTGTGGGAGAAGTTTCAGGCTCAGATATCAAGCAGATCTCCCTAGATCTGAGTTTTACTGAATCACAGGATGTCCCCTATGGCTCTGAGACGTCCCAATCTGCAGACAAATGTAGAATGATGACAACCCTCCAGAATATCCCTCAAACTGATGGTCATGCCCCTGCAAACAAAACCCAACTGCTGGAATGACCCTAGGCCCTCAGGATAAGCTGGATCGAACCTCCCTCGATAAACTGGTCCTGAAACTAGAATGGTGTGGAGGAGTCTTTCATCCCCAAGACCAAGCTGTGGAACAAGGTGAGTGGATATTTCACCACTGAGTTGCTCCCAAGGGTTTGTACAGCAAAACTCCCAAACTGAATGCTCAAGAGCAATAGCAAATGCTAATCCAAAATCAGAATGAATAATAGGTGCACCCCAGCCTCTTACTTATACTTTTCCTTCTAATTCTCTGTTGAGTTAGGTTAACTCCCAGGATTAATCTTTTATTCTTTTGTTGAGTTATCTATTACTCCTTTATCCTTTCCCTTTCTTAAGTCAACTTAAAAATATAACTTTTAACTTCTTGACTTTCCCCCCCTTCAGTGTGAGACTATGACCTAGTGGGGGTGCTCAGGCCACTGAGTCTCCTCCTCACCTCTCTAAGAGGTGGGAGACATTACATTCAAGTACTAGAGTTATCTTGGAAACCAAGAATAATTATGAGATTATTCATTCTCATTGTCAAACTTATGGATACAATAGTTAGTTGTTTATTTATTATAAAAATGTTTCAACATTAATCCACTACAACATAAACTAGATGCAAGTACTCAAGGCAGGTAAAGATATGGTATGGTTTGTAGTTGGAAATTCTTTTTAACAATCTAACACTCTTCAATCTCTATCTCAGATGGTTGGACACAATCCTTGGAACAAATAAAACTTTATCATCTCTTTTCTACTTACCAAATAAAATATAAAAAAGTTAATATATCTGTATATGTGTAAGATATAAAATAAATATTATTAGCATCAATTAATATATGGTGTAGCATAAAACACAATAAGTAGAAATAGTTAATGTGCTCCTATAACAAAAATTACTCCCTTTTTCCTATTGAGAAAAAATACAAAATCATTGACATATTAAAACAACATTTGTTGTCTCACATCAAATAAAGAAATACAAAATCATTGATATATTAAAACAACATTTGTTGTCTCACATCAAATAAAGTCCCATTTTTTTTCCATTGCCAATGATTTAAACAAATTTCAGAACATCAAATTGTATGATAAGAGAATGTATTCAATCATCATCATCGTGTTCAATTGGAATCTAACCCCATTGACATAAAATACGAACATATCTCCATCGACAAAACTTGAATGAAATATAGAACATTTTTCTGGGCATCCAATACATATAGCATGAGATGTAACATCACTTTGAATATCACTATAATTAAAATCTAATGCATTTCAATTTATTGTAATATTGTTAAAAAAATTAGAGCTACATATTAACTCAAATGAATGAGATCTTGGTATGATTTACCCTACATTCTATGTTTGTCAGGGATTCTTGTATCCCAACCAGGATTGAACATATTTAATAATAATTCCTCATAAAGTGATGATGCCGCATATATTTTGCTTTATTTTCTAAGAGAATATTCATTCTTAAAAATATATTGAAACACCAAAAATGACACGAAGATGCTTAAATGGACACCTATACCCCGGCTTTCTTTCAATCAAAGTTGTACACCATAATATAGCTTATAACGAAAGGATATTAGAAGTCCATGCTCTATATTTGGTCACTCACGATCTAGTGAAAACATGGTAATGTAATTTCGTGGGGCTCTACACAAGTTTTACCTTTTCTTGGAAATATGTATTTATACTTGTAGAACCAAATACCTTCATTCTTTAACCATTTATGATCCTTGTTTAAGTACATCAATTCACCAATTTTTTAATACACTACCTCAAATATTCTAGTGATTCATTTGGGTCCCATTATTCCCAATTGGATATGTACAGGCCTACACAAGTATCATCATTGAAAGTGGAAATAAAAAAAATAGTGAATAATTCATGAATAAAATATATCTAATTGAAATATAGAAGAATTAAAATAGTAAATACTAACAATTAGCATCGATTTAGGAAAATTTGGTTTCTTGGAAATGGACTCCTTTTGCATCTCTTTATTGTCATATATATGAACCACAAGCACCTCTTTCAATTGTTTCTCTCATTCTTTCATCTTAAACATATTCATTGTTGTATTGTGTTGTCATTGATGTCAAAGGCTTGATGTCTTGTCATAGTAATTTTATTTGTATCATTGATTTAATTGATTTCAAGTGGTGTCATAATGATGTGTTGATATTAAAGGAAGTTGTATCATTGATGTCATGTTATGGTTGATAGGAAGAACCAAATGGATAAACTCCAAAGTGGTCCCCTTATGGGGAAATCCCTCATGGGAAAACACTCTTGGATAAAGTTCTCAAAGTGGTCCCCTTATGGTGAAAGTCCTCACGGGAAGAAACTTTGTGAAGTCCAAATGGTTAGATGGTTGAGTATCTCAACAATGATGTTAGGGAACCCAAGTTTTATTAAGGAATAATGTAATGAATATTAGTCAATTTTTCAGGAGAAACTATTCCATATGGATAATATATGTCATGCCATTTTCGGGGATATGTGGAATGTCACATAACTCCTCAAGGTTAGCGAGTTATGGCCATGTGAATTTTGATAACCCTCATAAGTTATCTACAATCCCCTAGAAGGTCAAAGAAGTCAAATTATTTTAGAAGATCCTAGAAGAAGTTGACCAGTCAAAGTGGTTAGTCATGGGTTAAGTGGTTTCAACAAGAAAAAAATTAAAAATAAACTAGTTGCAACTAGAGGTAGATAGTTTAATATTTTTGGATAAAGTGGTTGTAAGTTGACAAAGTGGTTAAAAGTGGGTTAGCCGCAAAAAGAAGGAACTTGGGTAAGTTGGTTAGAATATAAAACCGAGATGAAGCTACTTGGAGAAGTATAAATAAGAGAGAAAGGGTATCTTATGAGTATGATATTTTAGCAAATTGAATATCAATTTGTGAAAGGTTATTTGGGTAGATATTATTGATAGAGAAAATTTGTGGCAGAAAAAATGCAGCAAAGAAATCGTAGCAAGAATCGTGCAATAGAAAAATCGCGGTAGAAAAAGTGCGGTAGAAAAATCACGGCAAAAGAATCTCGGAAACAGAACCGCTGCAACAAAACTACGGCAGTAGAATCGTGATAACATAATCACGAAAAGTTATGGTGTTTTGTTTATGGAGAATATGGTGTATTTCTAGAGGTATCTTGTTGGTGAACTTGGTGATATTGTTTAGAGTAGTCTTGGTGATTGATTTTGGTGAGTAGATATGATTTGGATGATGAGATTGATGTGACAAGTTGTGTGGTGCATAGGTGATGCACTTGTGTTGGTATAGACCATTGGTACAGTTTGACATATTTCTTTCTGTCTATAATATGGGTCTTGTACTTGAGGATTGGATTCCTCTTCTCTGTTCTTGTTGAGATCTGCAGGATGGGTCTTGTAATGAGATTTGGTGCTCTCTTTGAGTTGGTTCTCATTTAATTTGGTGTTGATAAACCCCAAACATTGTATTCCATAACACAAAAGAAACTTATACATATATCTAGTGTTCCTTGTGTTCTTTATTGTGATGGTGCATAGTTATTTATTGTTAATGTATGTCATTGAGATATGTTTACATGAAATCAACTTATTGTGAATGGAATTAATTAGTAATGATGTTGTTAATGGGGATTTCTAGATAAAGTTTTGTAAGTGTAAAAATAGGCCTCACATTCATTCACCCACCCCTATCAGTGTGGTCAGTGTGTCCAACAATTGGTATCAGAGAAGGCCTTCACTATAAATCTTAACAAGGTTGGAAAAGATCCATGGAAACACAATTGGATGTTGAAGTTCCAATATTTGATGATAAAAATTAGTCAGCATGGAGAATAGAAATGAAAGGGTATTTGAAAGTAAAAAGAGCATGTATTTGGAAAACATCTATCGGTGGATCAGTTCCCTTGAAGAACAAGTCAAAGTTTGTAGCTTAAAAGGAAGAAAATAAGAATGATGCATTGGATCTCAAGATCATTTTATATGGACTCTGAAGTGTTGTAAAGAAATCATGGGACAATGTACTTCTTCCATGGATCTATGGATGAATCTAGAGAAGACATATCAACGAAAAAAGGAAGACACTAAAGACAATTCCATCATGAACAATGAAGTTAAAGACTCTCCAAAATCCTCTGATTGCAATAATTCTAAGTGTGATAATGTTGAATGTTTCTCTACAAGTGAAGAAGAAAATATAGAAGTAGTTTGTGTAGAAATGGATGACAGTTATCCTATAGATGAAGAGGAAGATTTGTTGAATCTTAAAGATAAAGTTTTAACTTAGTTAGAGGATTTTAGAAGTGAAATAGGACATTACTCAATTGCTTTTGAGTATCTTGAAAAATACACCAAGGAAGTCCTAGAAAATTACCCAAGATATACCATGGCACTAAAGCAAATGATCAAAGAACAATAAGAAAGTAAAAAGACTCGATTAGAAGAAAAATAAGAAGAGATCAAAAGAGTAAAGAATGAAATAGAAGAAAAGAATAAGATAGATGATGAGCTTAAAAAAAGTCTTGAATTTAATGTCAATCTTAAGACCAAAATTGAACAAGCCAAAAGAATAGAGGAACTATTGAAGAATCATGTAAATGAAGAGGAAGATTCATTCCATAAGTTGGAAGATGAAGTTGTTGATATTAGAAAAAAAGTAGAGAAATAAAACACTCACATCAAGTTCATGAAAAACTCAACAATATTGGATGAGATCCTAGATAGCCAAAGATCACCAAATGATAAATCAGATCTTGGATACAACAAGGAAGATATACATCTTGAAGCTAGCACTTTTAAGAACCATAAGGTAAGCCCTTGATTCCCAAAAGGTGGAAGTAATGTTGTATGTAAAACATCTACAGAAATCAAAGGAAATTTCAAAAGAACAAATAAAGGAAGACATTAAGAAGCCATCTTTGCACCTCAAAGAAAATTCAAAAGAGAGAGACCTTCAAGATGGACACCAAAGGAAAGGTATGAAAATGTTTTTCATGGTCACTGCTACTCATGTAATGAAGATGGTCACAAAGATGTGGATTTTTTGGTCCTTGACCAAGTTTTGGATATCCTTGGTCAGGTTTGACCTATTTTGGCACTTCGACACGCTATCAAAGGCGGAGCACAAGTCGAAGTGGAGATTGTGGGATCTCGACTACGTTTTAGGGATTTTTGGGTTTTGGGATTATGTAACAGGTATGCGGATGTCAGCCCATGGGTTTACCAATGTTTAGGCCCTTTTTTAATGTATAAATAGAAATCTAGGCGATGTAAGTAAGTGGTGTGATGCTATGTGAAAAAGGGCAAGTGAAGGCCAATGCGCTAGGTGCAAGTGATAGTTTTAAATGCTTTGTGCATACTATGTGAGAGTTGCAAGGCTAAGTGCAAGTGATTGTAAGAGACTTTGTAAATGCTTTATGTTGTAACCTAGCTCGGGGAAGGAGGATCTGGCAGTGCGCGCAGATATCCTGTCTTATGTAGAGTAGGACCTTGTGGCTCTGTGCATGTAGAAGATTGATAAAAGACAATAAAGAAGAAGAAGAGTTGGTGGACATAGCCATAGTCTAAAGGGTGAACCACGTATATCCTATGTTGTGGTTGTTTTCTGTGTTGTGGTTGTTTTATGGCTCATATGATTTATGCTTAGTGTAGTAATGCATGTTTAGATGTATATGACATGATATCTTAGTGCTTGGCGATGTGAAAAAGATGCTAGATCTGATCTATGTTAATGTGCTTAGTGCTTGAATGTGTTGAATCTTGTTGAATACTCCGTTGTGCTGTAATTAGGGTTTATCTACACTGTAGACAAAGAATAAGTACTAATGAATGATAATCGCTAGTGCTCTGTTAAGGTGTGGTAATCACAAATCTGTGTCCTAGCTAAGGTTACAAACACTGAAGTCTTGCAACCACTCTTACCTCTACCTCAGGTGAGACTTCATCAACTTCGCAGGTGTTGCTAAAAGGGTTGGTAGTTAGGGTTTTTTTGGTGTGTTGTTGAAGCGTTGAACCCTGGGTCTACCCCTATGCCAAAAAATGGTTTCATTGTCGGGACTTGAAACTATGGCTGCTCGGAACAAAGAAAAAGAAAGAAAGCTCTCTGCTAAGAAAGGAGGTAGATCTGAACAAAAGAGGTAACATTTGGAAGCTTTGTGCTTTGATAAAGGTAAAGTGTTTTTTAATTTATTAAAGAGGTAAGATCTGAAAGATTTGTTCTTTGTTAAGGGTAAGATAAGTGGAAAATTTTGTTTTGAAAGTATGGATCTAGGTATGTTTGATAAAAAAAATCCTAGTCTGAAAACTAGGGCACAACTAGAAGAAAGAAGGTTTGATATGAGTAGATCTGATAGAAATAATGAAAGATATGTTATTCCTATGCATAGAAAGAATGTTTGGAGTAACAAATGGATGTATGATCCTAGGAAGAAATTTTTGTAGGTTAGCTACTATGATCCTAATGCACAATACAAGAAAGGTTGGGGATCATTTAAGAGAAAGAAATGATTAACTCTTTGTTACAATTGCATAAGACCGTGACATCTTGCTAAGGCATTCCCTGGTAGAAGACCTAGTTGTATTTGTTGTAAAGCTACGGACCATGACGTTCTGAATTTCCCTAGAATGATTGCTAAGGTTGAAAGAATGAATATGAGACAAGAAAACCCTAAGAAAGGCCAAGAAAGTAAGACCATGGAAGAACCCTAGAAAGAATCAGAGATTGTATTACTACAAATGAAAGAAACTCTGAATGACCATAAAGATATCAACTTATCATAGATATTCAAAGAAAAAGAGTGCATAGAAACAAGAATAGGATACTTCAACATAGACTATGTTCTGTATGAGGAAACACAGGTGAATATTATGACAGAAAGAACTTGGGAAATTTTAGGAAAGACTGCTATGATTCCTTCATTGGGAGGAATAGGATTATTTAGAGGAAAGTTGATAACCCTATGTGGAATACTTACCCAAACATATATGAGTGCTCATGGCACTTTGACAGAAGAAAAATTTGAGGTTGTTAAATTTATTGAGAACAACGCCCCATTTGCGATGTTACTAGGAAAACCCTGGATTGATAAAGATCAGACCCAAAGAAAAGAAGCGGAATCTCTAGAACAGAAAAAGCAAGAACTAAGGGACTTCATGGCTAAGAGAATAGCACACTTACTGGAAGAAAAAGAAAACTAGTTGAAGCTACTGAGGACCAGAAACTTGGATTTCGAAGTTGAAAGAACAAAAGAAGATTTGAAAAACCCGTCTGTACAAGAAAGTAGAGCACCTACCCCGGATAGAGAAGAAGAATTTCCCTTAAAACCTAGTAAGACCATCACTAGCACGAAGTTACTATGCCAAGAGGAGATAAGAATCAGAATGGAAAGATGAATAATGAGAAGCAGATCATGGGGAAGAAGGCTAGAAAGCTCAGCAAGAAGAAAGCAAAGTTAGAGAAATTACAGGAAGTTCCAGAGAAGACTTCGTAGAAGCAAGGTCTCTAGAATTCGAACTTCGTTGAAATATCAGAGAAGCTCATATTGGCACTTCGCCATGGCAGAGCGATATGACCATTGGAGGCATTATAACCGTTAGATTGATGTTCTCGAATAGTTAGAAAAAAAATTATGATCATAAAGATCACCATCGGACTGTTGGGACTGTGCCATAACAGAAAGAAATGAATTGATGAAGGCCTCTTATCCGTTGGAAGGATCGATTACATCGTTGTCTAATTATTCCATCGACTGTTGCACCGAGCACACTTTTGCGAATTGTATCCGAGCCAACAAGAGAACTCATTATTACTGTTTTGTACTTACTGAGACTTCACTACATGTTTTATTTCATTGATCATTTGTTCATCGACATGAGTTATCCGATCTAGAGCGTGCATGTCGAAATAAATCAACACCGCGAAAAAGTCTGTTGAAGAATTTCTCATCAAACTTATGGCTGAGAAGGCGATGTTCGTTGGAATTCAATCTTCATCAACGAGAGGAGTGCAAGCCTCCCCATCTACTGCTCGCGGATCCAGACCATCCCGACCTATGGCCGAGAAAAGAACCAAGCATCGATATGACTTGGCAAACGCAAAGTTAATCCCATCCATCCTACCTGACTACATCCCACTTCTGGATGGCATAGTGAATCGTGACAGTTTCCCCAGGGACTTCGACTACACCTTCGTCACTGGGTACCTCCCGAAGGGGATACCCACAGGCAAGCCTCATCCGGATAAGATCATGACACCAAATATCAACGACTTTAACCTAGGGGATCACAAGAACTTCAGCATGCTCGCCCCTCACAGGTATTTGACTAGGATGAAGGGGAAGAAATTGAGGATAATCCCCCAACCATGGACTGTGGACCTCACATAGTCCACCATCCTGAACGTAATGAAAATACCCCATTTTGGAAGGCACCATAAGTTTAATCCATGCGTTAAGATTCTGTTGTCGATCTTCAATGGTGGCTACCTATGGCTAGACAGACGCATCACCGTCGACCAGGTGTTGATCCATCGTATCACTGGATTGAGCATGCAGGGACCAGACCCGAAAGAATTCTACCCAGGAAAGGCTGCAGACCACACCCTAGTGCATAATATTAAATATACATACAACGATGTGGAGAAGGGGAAGAAAGGCTACAAGGTAGACTCCATCCAGAATGGCGTAGTGCGCCTTGCTTGCTAGTTGATTGCTGGTAAGCTAGTCCAGAAGAGTAGATCCACACAGGTCATAGGGTTTGTTGTTGACCTTGCAAGAAAATGCATGGAGGGGTTACAAATGAACTGGGAAAAGTACTTAGTGAACCAGTTAGACCAAGACTATCGTGAATCTTAGGATCAGGGCTATGAGTTCCATTTTAGCTGGCTACTTATCCTCATCATGTTCATAGCTTGGGAGATGCCAGAAGGTGCGAACTTCCCTGAACTAGATCCATCTAAACCATTAGCCGCGAAGTTAACTTCGCTCTGGTATTCTAGCGACATGGGAAAATAATGGAAATAAAATGCAGTGTTCCACACCTACTACCTACAACTATAGAGGGATATTGAGGCTATCCATCATATAACGTCGAACACCCTACATAGGTTTAGGCCATTTGTCAAATTCCATGCAGACAAACATTTTATATACATCACTACGTCCAAAGATGAAAACAAACAAGTACTACAAAGATATTACAAACTCACAGAGGAGGACCTAGAAGAAATAACTAAGGAATGGACTACAGATCTCCTTATCCCTGTTGACCCCATAGAACTTTCCAATCCTGAACTAATCGGAAGCCCGGTAGTCACTCGTGAAGGGCATGATACACCTGGAACTAGTAGAAGGAGGAAGATAGAAGAGGTTCAGCAGCTGAACAGTACATCAGAAGAAATTGCTTCAGAATCACCTGAAGGACAAGGTGAGGACAAAGTAGATAAAGAAGAGAACAATGGAAAAGAAGATCAAAAAAATCAAGGTGAAGTAACACTGCCAAAGAATCCCCCTGATGACGCAGAGCCATCTCAAAAAAGAAGGGTTTCTCCCACGAAACCCACATCGTGGAAGAAGTCAAACATTACTAAGACCAAGATGTAGACTATGCTCACACTCGATGACTTCGAATTCATCATCGCAGTTGTATCCAACGCATTGGAAGATATTTTTCAGAGAAATGAAGCTAAGAAATAAACCATGTATGAAATTCTTGAAGCAGAGTTGCGAGGGGTACAACAGACCCTTCACTTTAGTCGCACAGTGTCCACTGCACCCCCACCACCAGAAGAAACATAGATGGGAGATGATCCTACCCAACTCCACAGACTAGCCGATGCAACTGAAGCTCAACTTTGTCACACATAGGAAGAAACAGAACATGCCACAGTGGCCCTAAAGAAAGCAAAAGAGGAAGTGATAGAGCAATGTCGAATTATTCAGCAAGAGAAGTGATCCAGATTATTTTCGGCACGAAATGAGAGTGGAGATATAACATAGAAATATTCATAGATATTGCAAGAGAGACAATAATATAACAGAGATATAGAGGAAATATAAAAAGTGTCACAGACATACAGTAATACACGATTTCTATTAATGGAATAAATGTACAGAGACCGTAAAAGTACAGAGTGAAAGACTCGCTAGAATGGTGGTAGCTTATCTGTGAGAAGAGATGTGACGGCTACTCGCATCCATGAGAAGATGATTACAATGAGGCTCTGAAGGCCCTTTTACAATAAACGGGAATTCCAAAAGTCCTAGACATCCAAAAACCTAACCCTAGGAGATGAAGCGCCAAAAGTCATGTGGGCCCCATTTGGGTAAGTGAGTACATCAACTTTCCGGGGTCGTAACTTTTGCATACGATCTTTGTTTTAGGCGTGTGATAGCTCGTTGGAAAGGTATTGTCAAGGAGATTCATTTTGGGGGCCCAATTGTGCCTTTGGCTATCACTGAGAACCTCAATCTCAAAAAACCTTCATTTGGACCCTCAAAATGGCCCTGGAAGTTAAAACCTGCTAAAAATAGTAAATTGCCAAAATGGCCAGAAAATTGTTTTGAACCATTTGGAAAAGGTGGGTGGCCACTGATATCCACCTGGATCAATCCTCCCTCCTTAGGAAGCAATGGTATCCATTGCGTTGAGTTCCCGGGGGAGAGGGAAAAGCGTTTGTTGAATCTGCATCTTGGTGAGTTGCTTGCCTTGTTGGAACCGCTGCGTTGCTTGGTTTGTTGAAGGTCGTCACGAACTTGTGGTTGGAAGGGTTGGACCTTTTTAACCAGTCTGGCTACATGAGATGACTATGTGCAGAAGGAATCTTTGTTCTTTGCTGCAACCTTGTTGACCTGCTTCCGGTGGATAGAAGGTGCTTGGACCGAGGCTGTAGTGGTTGCAGTATCCTTTTGTTCCCCTTTTGAACAGATTGTGCAGAAGATGAATTTTGTATTATGAGATACTACCTTGTGGCACTGTTTAGGTGGGGTAGTAGTTGGAACTACCTCTGGTATCCTGTAGATATGACCCCCTAGAGTAACAATGACACTACGGGGTCAAGACTCATAGATAGCATGGTGTTTCCACATATATGGCTGGCCCAAGAGAACATCACAGACATCCAGTGGGGCAACATCACATAATATCTCATCCTTGAAGGGTTGGATGCCATATGACAATCGACACTGCTAGCTAACACAAAGATCTAGTCCTTGGCGAAGCCACCTGATGTTGTATGGTTGTGGGTGTGGTGTTGTCGACAATCCCAACTGTTTAATGACCTTTGTTGAGATGAGGTTCTTCTGGCTTCCGCTATCAACAATAAAATGCAGCGGGGTCCCCTTCACCCACATCTGTGAATGAAAAAGGCGTTCCCCCTCTTCTGGATCTGTTGGTTCTTCTGGTTGAATTGCTGCGGTCGCGACAATAGTAGTGGGGTCTGCGTCGATGATCTGCCTTTTACCAGTATTTTCAGAATCAGATTCTGAATCAGGGTTCGACTCCTTGTCTTTGATCTCGGCCACCAATGTTTGTTTTGAGCGACATTCATCGGTGTTGTGCCAGGGGATTTTGTGGAAATCACACCATTTCCCGGTGTCCTTCTTTGTCTTCCCGTGACCCTTCTTTTCCTGTGGCTTGGACTGGTTTTCAGGAGACTGTTTGTTAGGGCTATC
>ML780230.1:324494-357418 GCA_009831015.1 Picea engelmannii
AAAAACCTTCATTTGGACCCTCAAAATGGCCCCGAAAGTTAAAACCTGCTAAAAATAGTAAATTGCCAAAATGGCCAGAAAACTGTTTTGAGCCATTTGGAAAAGGTGGGTGGCCACTGATATCCACTTCGATCAAAAAGGATGACCTCCATACAAATTTAGAAGAGGAGAAAGTGCATATCCAGCATGAGAAATAATAGATGCTCGCGAAGTAGGTTGGAGTAAAAGAAGCAGTCAATAGAGCACTTCACTCTATGACGAGCTTATAGAAAAAGGAGGAAGACCCAGTGGAGAATCAAGTAGCACATCTTGTTGAAACCATCTAGTAGATTCAACAAAGAATAATAGATCTAGAGCTACAAATAGTACCAAGGACTCTGCAGGACGTATGAGACCAAAGAGAAGCCACTGCTCGAAGCGCATTTAAGAGGATCAGAGCATTAACTTTGGAATGTAAACAACTTAGTAGTAGAAGTGTGCAGACTTATGAACGACTTACTGAGGATACTGAATTAAAGACACTGGAGTCACAACTCTAGGAATAAAACAAGCAAGCAATGATAATACATGTGCAGTTGAAGCTCCTATCAGTAGTTGGAAGAATGAAAAGATTCGAGGAACAACGCACTACTCAATAGAAGGTCCATACCATACAAAGAAAAGTCATGGAAGTGACTCAAAGGCTTCAACCAGTCCAGGAAAAATCTTTCCAACTGTTTGAGGAGATTGAAGGATGAGGAGCAGAGCCAGAACAAGTAGTCACTTCATTAGAACAACACTTAGAGGGACCTATGAACGAGGTAGTTATTCAAGAGTTCGTCGATCAAGAGGCCTTGGTGAAGTAGTAGGTCGAAGCAGCTCGAGCCAGGCTCAAGGATTTTGAGGCAGAGATAACCAGATCAGAGTGACTCGAGACAAGTCACAGGTGAGTTTTGGGGGCCTGTTCGTCCTTGACCAAGTTTTGGAGATCCTTGGTCAGTTTTGACCTATTTTGGGACTTCGACAGGTTGTCGAAGGTGGAAAGCAATTCTAAGAAGAGATTGTGAGATCTCAGTCACTTTTTAGGAATTTTTGGGTTTTGGGCTTATGTAACAGGTATGGATATCTTGGCCCATGGGTTTACCCATGTTTAGGCCCTTTTGTAATGTATAAATAGAAAGATAGGTGATGTAAGTAAGCGGTGGGATGCTAAGTGCAAAAGGGTAAGTGAAGGCTAGTGTGCTAGGTGAAAGTGATAGCTGTAAATGCTTTGTGCATATTGTGTGAGACTTGCAAGGATAAGTTGAAGTCACTGTAAGAGACTTTGTAAAGTCTTTGTGTTATAACCTAGCTTGGGGAAGGAGAATTTGGTGGGTTGCACACAGATATTCTTTCCTATGTGGAGTAGGATCCTGTGGCTCTATGCATGTAGATAATTGACAGAAGACAATAAAGAAGAAGAAGAGTTGGTGGACGTAGCCCTATGCTGGGGGTGAGCCACGTATATCCTGTGTTGTGGTTTCTTTGTGCGTTATGGTTGTTTTATGGATCATATGATTTATGCTTAGTGTAGTAATGTATGTTTAGATGTATCTGATATTATAGCTTAGTGTTTGGTGATATGAATAAGATGCTATATATGATCTATGTTAATGTGCTTAGTGTTTGAATGTGTTGAATCTTGTTGAATACTGCATTGCATTGTAATTAGGGTTTATTTGGGTTGTAGACAAAGGATAAGTACTAATGAATGATAACCGCTAGTGCTCAATTAAGGTGTTGTAATCACAGATCTGTGTCTTGGCTAAGGTTGCAGAAACTGGAGTCCTGCAACCACCCCTACCTCTACCTCAGGTGAGACTTCATCTGCTTCGCAGGTGTTTCTGAAAGGGCCAGTAGTTAGGGTTTCATTGGTGTGTTTTTGAAGCATTGAACCCTGTATCTGCCCCTGTGCCAATAGGATTATAAACATTATGCAATGAAATATAATGGAAGGTTTCATAATAACCTAAGGTGTTTGAGATATAATCAAGTGGGAAACATTGTTGCTCATTGCCACACCATGAGATGCTACAGTTGCAGTTGGTTTGGCCACAAATCCCATGATTTTTGGAAAAAAAGAAAATGGTCTATGAAGACTACTTCATATAGCATATGAAGCTAGGAAGGAAGACAAGGTTGAAAGGATGAAATATGAAATAACCAGTACTCAGAGAATAGGACACTCTCATAAGTGGATGAAGAATAATGAACAACCAAAACATAATGACCGCCATGAGGAAAGCTCAAAATTGACATTTTCTAAAGCATGCGTAGGCTCCTGTGGGATAATTCCTCTACATACACGAGGTGACCTATATAAAGGTAGCATACATACATGATATGTATGTGGAACAGGTCGCGTACTTATGGAAAAATCCTCAAGAAGAGGAGTGTACAGATGAGTTGCAACATGGTTTGATTATCTAACTTTGTTTATGCGGTCTGTGAGATTGTTTTCTTCAGGTTTCATATTCTTATGTGTGTTTGATGAATATATGGTGATAATATCTGGTTGAGTTTTTAAGCATATGCTTTATGCCTATACTGGATGCATGGTACTAACCCTAGAGTGTGGATTGAAAATTTTTCTATTGAGGAACAATGTTGGTTATGTCGATGAAGTTATGGCACTTTGTTTATGAGATATATCATGATGGTGTGATGCTAGTTAGAGATATATAATTGATCTATTGAGGGACACTCTTGATACATTTTTGTAGATATTTTTGTTGCATTATACCATTTTTTTTTAGGCAGATCTATTGTAGTACATGGATGGTACATATGTGAGCTCCATTGACATATCTTATGATGTATTGTTAGAGGAATATTTTTTTGATGTCTTGGTGCATGCATTTGGCACGTAGTTGAGCTACATATCGTTACATGTAGTTGATGAGTTGATGAGGTGGTTATTTTGTACATCATTGATGAGTCATATCTTGATCTATGGTTGATTCATTTGCTTTGGTACAATATGTATGGGATGATATAGTTTAGATGATCGGTTGATATATAGATGGTTGAGATACATGGTTGGATTACTTCTTCATGGTAGAGGTATATCATGAGTGATATGACACTTGTTTGAGTCATATGTTTGGTACACAATTGGCACATATTCTTGGCATATGGTTGATACACACCATTGATGATATCTTATGGTATATTGTATGGTATTAATGTACATGGATCTTGTCCATCATTGGCACATAATATGGCACAAGATGTACATGGTTGATGTTTTGTTCATGATTTTATACTCATTGTTGACATATATTTTTCTTCATGATGTATGGTATGGCATGAGTTTGATACATGGACAGGTCCAAGGATCGTCATAGGAAGAGAAAATCATTCTTGAGCAGGTGATATATGTTCTAGTTGAGCAGTAAAATTTGCAGCAGAAGCATATTACAGTGGTAGCATATTGTTCATATTGTAGAGAAGATAGGGGGAGACATACCCATAGGGGGATTTATTCATCTTCCCATGATTGGTTGCAACCACATGATTTCAGGAGGAGAGATGATTGGTAGCCATGCCATAATCATTTCATCAGAGTGATATCCCTTGTCCAAAGTGGGAGATATTTTTCATATGATGGAGCATCAAACAGGGGGAGCATCCTCACGGAATATAGATAGGGGGAGCATCCCCAAGGAGATTTCAGGCAGGGGAAGCATCCCCAAGGAGAAAACTACCCTTTTGATGTGGATATATGGATATCGATGAGAATAATTTCCATGTCAAAGTGTTTCCATCAATGATTGGTGTTGACATCAATGTTGGTGCTGCCATCAAGGCCAAAGGATGAGATTCTTGTACTGTGTTGTCATTGATGTAAAAGGGTTGATGTCTTGTCATAGTAATTTGCTTTGTATCATTGATGTAACTGATGTAAAAGGATTGATTTCAAGTGTTGTCATAATGATTTTTTTTATATTAGAGGGATTTGTATCATTGATGCCATGTGATTGTTGATAGGAAGAACCAAATAGATAAACTACAAAATGGTCCCCTTATGGTGATATCCCTCACGAGAAGACACTCTTGGATAAATTTCTCAAATTTGTTCCATTATGGTGAAATCCCTCACGGGAAGATGATTTTTCAAGTCCATATGGTTAGGTGGTTGAGTAACCCAAAAGTGTGGTTAGGGAACACAAGTTTTATTAAGGAATAATGTAATGAATATCAGTCAATTTGCAAAAGAAACTATTCCATATGGATAGTATATGTCATGTCATTTCAAATGATATGTAGAACGTCACATAACTCCTCAAGGTTAGAGAGTTATGGCCACGTGAATTTGGAGAACCCTCATGAGTTATTTAGAAGCCCCTAGAAGGTTAAATAAGCCAAATTATTTTAGAAACTCATAGAGGAAGTTGACTAGTCAAAGTAGTTAGTCATGGATTAAGTGGTTGCAACAAGAAAACAATTAAAACTAAATTAGTTGCAACTAGAAGTGGAGATTTTACTATTTGTGGATAAAGTGGTTGTAAGTGGAAAAAGTGGTTAGAAGTGGGTTAGCCCCAAAAAGAAGGAAGTTGGGTAAGTTGGTTAGAAGATAAAACCTAGAGGAAGCTAGTTGGAGAAGTATAAATAAGAGAGTAAGGGTATATTATGAGTATTATCTTTGAGCATATTGAATATCCATTTTTGAAAGGTTATTTTGACAGGTATTATTAATAGAGCAAATTTGTGGCAGAAAAAGTGTGGCAGGAAAATGGAAAATTTGTGACAGAAATAGTGTGGTAGAAAAATGGCGTCAGAAAATGTGCTACAGAAAAAGTGTGGAATAAAATCCAAGGCATAAAAAGTGTAGCAAAAAAATTGTGGAAAAAAAATCACGGCAGAAGAATCACGACAACAGAACCGCGGAAGAAGAACCGTGATAGCAGAATCACGACAACAAATTCATGACAACTTATGGTATTTGGTTTATGGAGAGTATGGTGTATTTATAGAGGTATCTTGTTGGTTATCTTGGTGATATTGTTTATATTTGTCTTGGTGATTGATCTTTGTGAGTAGATCTGATTTGGATGATGAGATTGATGTGACAAGTTGTGTGGTGCATAGGTGATGCACTTGTGTTGGTATAGACTGTTGGTACAGTTTGACAGATTTCTTTATGTCTACTAGTTGGTTCTTGTACTTGAGGGTTGGATTACTCTTCTTAGTTGGTGTTGATATCTGCAGGCTAGGTATTGCAACGAGAGTTTGTCTTGATAAATCCCAAGGATTGTATTCTATAATACAAAAACAACTTATACATATATCTAGTGTTCCTTGTGTTCTCTATTATGATGGTTCATAGTTATTTATTGTTAATGCATGTCATTGAGATATGTTTACATGGAATAAACTTAGTGTGAATGGAAGTAATGAATAATGATGTTGTGAATGGTGATTGCTAACTAACCTTTTGTAAGAAGTGTAAAAATATCTCTCAAACTGATTCACCCCCCCCCCCCTCTCAGTGTGGTCGGTGTGTCCAAACTTCACAATGCCCTTCTAGTGCCATTCAACGTCTTCTAGATATCTCATTTTCACCTTATGATCTCCTCTTCTATATTTTTGTATTGTAATCCAATCACCAATAGACAAGTTTAAGGGAATCCAATTCCATGTATCATTTTTTTTTATATAGCACAATAGAATATAATTCAATATTTGGACAAAACATTCCATTTTTATTGATGAAACTAACCTACAAAATATTAATTTATAATAAGAAAATCTTTGCAAAATTATTCAAATCCAAAAAATATTAATAACGTATATAAGGGTCAAAACATGAAACCCTCTACCTAAATCAAATCCTCTTTAAAAATATATGCTCCAAACAAATAGTTATTTTAAAAAATCCCATAGTACAAGATACTAAATGCCATGAAAAAATATACAAGTATAAGGATGATGAAGAGATAAGTGCTCTTCTAAATATCAACATACAAAGAGATTTTTACATGAGCTTGTGATTCTTGGTTCATGTTAAGACATTTTGTGTCCTAGCTTAAGTGGTGGAAAATTTACCAAAATGTTTGTTACTTCCTTATTTCCTATCATGTTCATCATTTTCTAGGTCAAGCATTCTCCGTTCTCTACTTTTTGATGCCCTATAGTTTATTTACCAATTTTTGTCTCTCTTCTCTAAGTCTCTAGGGAAGTGGGGTTGTACCTACAATGGGTTTCTTCAATTCATGGACCTAGCACTGAGTTTACTATTGATTATAGTTTGTTTTGGGTATGTAGGTATTTTAATAAGGTAGGGTTTATGTAATCAATTTTCCAAATTTTCTTAGGGGGACATCAAAACATCACAAAAACATTGTGGTTCTAGTTTAATCTCTTTGAAAGGGTCGCTCTGTGATGGAGCCTTTTCGGTGGAAATTTATCCATTCATATTTTATCTTGTTCATAAAATATAAATTTTATTTCTACTGTATGGCACAAGACACCTCTCTATTAATTTTCTTACTACAAAAAATCTATTAGGTTTAAGCATTACTATGGTATATTTTGTTCATAATTTTCCTTTGCATATTATGTCCTTTAGTGTGGAGGATGGGAAGGAATTCACATATAATGAAACTATATTTAGTGTACCTATTTGTACTTTAAAATAAGAAGAAATTAAATGTGATCCATAGTTGCAACACTGAAAAGGGTTTTTCATCTCAAATTTGGGGCTTCAAATGAGAACAAATTGTTTTATGTTTTCACTAAGTATGCTTCCCAAATGTGGATTTTTTTTAGGAGTCTTTACATCTAATTCTTATGGGTATATATACATTTTTAATTAACTCAAATAAAATAGTAATGTTGTTCTTATTAAAAATCCTACAAGAAGGCTAGATAAGAACATTGAAATCAAATGAACCAACTGCTACATTTTCAAAGTTGTAGCTAAAGAAAATATTTCCTCACACTTTTCTACCAATTAAGTTTCTTGTGAAATGATGGGAAATGAACTCAGAAGATCATGGTTGTTTCTCTTATGATATCATTGTTAAGACTCATGATCTACAATAATATTGCATATTCATATGAACAATCATTTTTTTAAGGGAAGGTTGCAATTACACTTTATTTGGGTATAATGCAGGGGATCAGACTATAGGAATCAATATTTTCAAGAAGTGAAGAAGAAATTTTGAGAAAAAAAAATAGATATAGAGTTACTTCAATCTAACATATATAGAGATATACATATTGAATTTCCTTCCATATATATCTTTAAAATCAAAATGTATTTTCAAAGGTGATATATAAAAAATTTAACGTTTTTCAATCAAAATTTTAAGAGTTCACATACAAAACATAACAAAGTACAATGACACTATGATGAGTACTCTAAGAATAAATCTATTGAAGAGGATCTAAACATACTAAGGAACAAAAAAACAACAACAAAAAAAACATATCAGAACCTAATATGAAAATAAAGTTTCACGTGGATAAGGATTGAGAACATACTAGTCAATGAACTTCACAACAACCATGATCAGAACATTCTAGGGGGGAGAATGAGGATGGATCATACAGAAGGAGTTGGTTAGGTTTTCAAGGAGTTTTAACTAGGTAAGGTGTTGGTTTGGTGGGTTGGAGTAGAAATGGTGATGAAGGTTTTGGATGTGGTGGTCGAAGGAGCTAAAGTGCAAGAAAAAAAATCATTTAATGATGTGGTGGATGGAAGGAGTAGAAGGATTCCAGATGATGTTCTTATGGAAGGGATAGTCAATAACATACCTATATTTGACCAAACTACAGTAGGACAAGGTAAAATCCATAAAGAATATAAGAAAGTACAGAAGTGTTTCTTAGAAAAAAGGATGGAGAACCTGAGGTACGAGGTCACCTAACCTATAGTGGGGGACTATATTGAATACATGAAGGACCACACAACCAATGGAAAATTCATAGGGATTTTCCCCTCGAAAAAAGCATTGATGGTGTGGATAAAGTCAAGATGGAGATTTAAAGGGGACATAATCCGAAAATTGGGGTCCAAAGGTTTCTTTACAATGATATTCACCTCCTAAGAGGACATGAATAAATTATTTGATGAAGGACTATATTTATTTAACTCAATAGGGATACATTTGAGGTACTGGTCGGAATTCTTTTCCACAGAGAAAGAAGAATTTACAACCACCCCAATATGGATTAGAATTTACTCCCTACCACATGAGTTTTGGCATCTAGAAACCCTAGAAGGAATAGGAAACATGTTGGGATCCTTTGTCAAAATTTTAGAGATAACAAAGGCATGGAAGTATACATTCTATGCAGGAATCTTTGTCTACACGAATGTGACAGGATATTTACCGGAATCAACCACCATTTCATTCCAGGATGAGGAATGGTTTCAACCCATATATTGTGAACAAATCTCGTTTAGATGCAGGAATTTCCAAGAACATGGGAATATATTTAGATGTTTCCCTTAAAATTACCCTACGAATAAAAACATAGGTAAGGAAGAGAAGGACACAAATATTTTTGTAAATATTCCCAACAAGAGAAAGGCAGGATGTAAAGGGAACAAAAACATAGGAGAAAATTTTAAGAAAGACGAAAAATAGTTTCCATATCTTAGCGTACATAAAACGAATGGAGAAAACACCAGTAGGGGAGAATCAAAGGGTATAGAAAGAACATGCACCTTAGAGAAACCTGGAATTCAAGAAAGAAGAAATAAAAAATCACCACTAAAAATATCACAACATAGATAACCCAGAGAAGACAGTGGGAGAAATTAAGATGCAATAGTTGGAGGTTCTTGAAGACTCCCAAGATGAAACAGAGAAGGAGGAACACACCCAGCTATCAGAACCATAATACATGGAAGTAGACATTAAATCTCTGAGTGTGTTTCATGGAGAACAAGAGATCAACAATATGTAGGTGGGACAACTATATAGGCTCCAAAGAGATATACTTAGAAGAAATAGCAAGGAACAAATGCAATATAACAGAGCCTCATTCTTGGGGAACTGGGGAATTAAATCAAACCCTCCAAAGAGCATAAAAAACAAAGGATGGGAAGACAAAAAAAAGGGCCTCAAACTTGATAAACAAGTTCTTGAAGAAATGGAAGCGCTTCTCATTGACTCAAGGTAGGTCGTGGGAGTACCACACATGTATTTGTTACCCCAAACCAAAAATTAAATATGAAAATATTTTCTTCGAATAAAAGGGGTCTTAATCTTGTGTCCAAACATATAATTCTCAAGAAAATTCTTAATCAAGAAAAAGTAGATGTCGTAATGTTGCAAGAAAATAAGCATGGTAGTAGGAATATGGAACTAATAACAAGAAAAATATGGAAATTATATGACCTTCTCTACTTTGAAGTGTACATGTCCCTTGGTGGGATTTCCCTCCTTTGGAACCTAAATAAAATACAGGTGGATTTGGTTTCCCAATACAAAAGAATAATAATGATCCCCTAGAAGAATCTTGGGTCAGTTAAATAGGGGATAGTTACCCAGGTGTATGGACCTCAAACCCCTACAAACAAAAGGGACTTCCTTGGTGATGTTTTGGCCATAGGTTTAAGTACAAACAACCAACAATTTATAGTTGGAGGTGATTTCAATATGATAACCTCTTTAGAGGATAAGAAAGGAGACATTCGTCGGATGGAATATGAGGACTAGACCTTCAAACAATTAATTGATCAACTCCACTTGATTGACATTATGTTGTCTGAAAGGAAGATTCACCTAGAGTAACAAAAGATGAGGAAATCATCACATAACATAAAAATTAGACAGGTTCCTCATATCAAAATCCTTCTTCCAAACTAGACAAGCCATCACTAGAGACATTTTCCCTATTTATGGTTCATATCATTGGCATGTTTCCTAGAAATGGATCGACGATTTATGCCCCCATCCTAATCCTTTTATATTTGAGAAATTTTGGATCGGACACCCATAATTTATGCCGAAAATGACAGGGTGGTTGAAAGAGGGCCAAAATATGTATGGTATAGAGATATACTGATTCCAATAGAAACTGAGACACATCAAAGATTGCCTCAAGAGGTCAAACAAGGAGGTATTTGGGAGCATACAAGAGAAAATAAATAAATTTGGAGGAGGATATGGAATGGGTGAAAGGACAAATTATCCAACTTGGTATTTCCCCAGAGCTCCAACAACAAGAGACCCACCTTAGAATGGATTTGGATGAAAGATACCAACAAGAGGAAATCAAGTTCCATCGGTAATCTCTTCGGATATCCTTTATCCCTTTACCTCTTCATTATTATAGCTGAAGGTTTGGGGTGATACTTGAAGAAATCCATTTGGGAAGGAAACCTGAAGGGATTTTCCATATCCTCCTAGACATCCCCCCTATATCACCTACAATTTGTGGAAAAAACCCTTCTTCTAGGAAAACCTACAGTGCAAGAGGCTAGAGCCATCAAGAGAATTATGGATTTTATTTTTACATCCTCAGGCATGCAAACTAACCTAGACAAGTCCAACATTTTCTTCTTCAATGCCCCTCCCATAATTCAACAAAGGATTACTAGAATTTTGGGTTTCTAGAGATCATATCTTCCCTTGAAATATCTTGGGGCCCCTCTTTTCGATAAATCCTTACAAAATAATGGGTGGCAAGAGCTTATAACTAAAATAGAATACTTCCTAAACTATTGAACCCACAAGTTCCTTTCTATACATAGAAAAATCCTGCTACTAAAATTTGTTTTAATTGCCATGCATATTTCTTTTCTTTTTGTTCTTGCATCTCCCATAAAAATAATTTATAAACTCTTATCTATTTAGAGGAACTTCTTGTGGGGTGACACTAAAAGAGAAAAAAATGGGCTCTAATTACGTGGAAAAAATTATGTGAGCCGAAATCCCATGGAGGCTTCGGTCTCAAAGGTCCATAGAAACTGGGTCTTGCCCTGGTGGAAATTATTTTTTGGAGACAGATAAAAATCTCGGAGGTGCTCTAGGTGAAAATATGGAAAGAGAAATATCCTAGATATATCCCTCCTTAGGACTGGATCAAATTGGAAGGGGACAAACCAGGTTCGTTGGTCTGGAACTATGCTTGGAAAAACCATGTTTTATGATGCAGGAGCATTGTCATCAAAGCGCAAGTGGAGGGAACCTCAATGCCATAGCATGCACTTTGACGTGATTTTTTTTTAGTTTTAAAGATGGCATGTCACGCAATATATTGAAATGATTGTAATTAAAGAACATATTAAATGTTTAGGAGCTAAACCTTCACATGAGATTGATGGGGATTTTGTTTTCCTTTAATGTAGTAGATTGTAGTACATATTCAAAGAATTTTCTCTTATCTATATGTATCGAACATTTACTATAATAAACCTCAGTAGTTGAAATCTTTTAATTTGATAGGATAACACTAAGGTAGTCGGAGGGAACAACTCTATGAGATCGTTTTGTATAAATGAATGTATTGTTGCCCAAATGAGGCTATTGAAAGCTATTTGAAGTTGTTGTTGTCGAGTTTCATAAGCTTATAAGAGTTGTATGAGTCCATGTACATTTAATTTGAATGAATATAACAAAGAAGCATTGATCCAAATGTTTGGTGTTGTTGTTATCGTGTCTATTTGAATGAATGAATGGTAGGCTTTATGTTTAATTGTATTTCTCTGTTATTACTTGTTGTTATGTTATGAATGCATTTACATGGTTGAATGTATGAATCTATGAGGATTAGAAAAGTTTCAATTGTTTCTCTTCTATGAGAAAGTTCAAGGAGTGCTTAGTGTCTGCAAGGTGTGCATTGACAAAGTCTCTTTCGACTCAGAAGCTCAGGAGAGATAATGTGAAGCTTTTGTTTGCAAGGAGTGCATAAGTGTCTGCAAGGTGTGTGTTGACAGAGTCTGGTTTGTCTTAGAAGTTTATGAGGGATAGCTTGAAAGTGTGCATAGGTGGAAACGCACTCATACTCATATTGTTTAGGAGGAACAATTGAGTTGTATAAGAACTATTGCGAGTGCACAGTCCCCCATCAAGATTTAAGTTAGAGGAAGCATGTTGCAAGGTGTGCGCAGGGTCGATATTTGGATAAGTATCGAAGAATTCATTATGATAAGTTCAGAGTGTTGAGGAGGAACAAGCTGAGGAGAGATAACTTGGATCTTTTTATGCAAGGTGTCCATATTGTTCCCAAGGTGTTCTTTGATAAAGTCTTTTTTACTCATAATATTAGGAGGAATAACTCGAAGTTTACTTGCATAAGAGTGTAAAGACCTATTGCAAGGTGTTCACAGTCACTTACAAAGGATTTGAGTCATGGAAGAAGACCTATTGCAAGGTGTGAACAGGTTCAAAATTAGACTAAGTGTCGAAGCAACGATCTGAGGAGTTAGAGATTTCGAGGAAGGACAAGCTCAGAAGAGGTAGCAGGACATAATTCTTCAATAGGGAGGATCCCTTTAATATTTCATAAATTAACGAGAAAGATCCTTTCAGGAGGAAGCGGGATCATTCCAGACCCTCATATATGCAAGATTTCCATGGAGGTTATGCTTGGAGTCCTTTGGCACTACGAATATTTGGAGGTTTGAAACTATTTTGAGAGCGGGATCTTCGAAGTCCCGAAGCTGTGAAGTGAATCCAAACCATCATCATTGAGGAGGATACGTGGCAGCATATCAGAGAGTTCGTGAGAAAGAACTCCTTAATCTTTGTGTGGAGAAATAGAAAAATTTGCGAAGTTGTGAAGGATGAAGTAGATCTGGACCATTGGATCAGAAGAATATGTGGCGAAGATCTTCATACTTCAGAGGAGAATCACTTCAGTGAAAAGTGAGGGTGGAGTGGGCCAAAAATCCTAAATTCATGAAGTAGAGAAGTAGATTGTGACCATCAATATGAGGGGGACACATGTCATCAGATCGCAGGATCCATAAGTGTTCATCCAAGAAAAAGGTAAGAATATAAATCCTAGCCGTCGATTGTGTGGACATGTGGTGTCATCCCTGTCACTTTGGTGATTGAGTACCTCAGGGGAAAATGAGTGTTGAGACATTCATAACTCCTGAGAAATAAATTCTGGTGTAGATCATAGTCATTGGTTCTGAGAGGAGCACAAACCATAGATATGGTCTAGGTGTTTTCGTCGATTCAGAGTTCGGGTAAAAAGGAACCAGCTGCATCCAAAACAACCAAAGCCAGAATTTGCAGATGGGGCTTCCAGGAGGTTATATATCATGTCCATATTGAAGAAGATCATAGTGGAGGAGCTATCGCTCGCCACTTAGTGTTACCAGAAGTGCTAGAGAACAAGGTTGCGGGAGAATTGAACTTGCGTTGTAACTAAAGGGGGCCTATGTAAACTGATTCCAGGGTCTAGTATAGGCTCAAAGAACTGATTTGGCTCAGTACCTTGAATATCCTTGACCGGGAGGTCGTAGAACCCCTAGGGGAGTAGGGGGGATGCATTAAGTGGTATCATAGCCACAGACTTGATTTTTGTAGGAAAGAGGCGATAGCCCGATATCATCGAGTGGCATCTGAAGGAAAATTTTTCTTTTAAAATCTCTGTGTGAAGGAGAATGTTCAGGACCATGCCACCTAGAAGACCTGTAGAGCCACCTATAGCAAATCGAGTTGTGGAAAGGGAGATGAGAGAACTTCTCGCAAGGTTGGATGATATGGAGATAGCAAAAAAGAGAGCACTTGATGCTGGAGACGTCAGTGATACAAAGAATGAAGAAGTAGAAGTTGAAAAAGTTGTAGTAGAAGATGTTGCAAAAGAATGCTTGCTGAAAACGATTGTCAAGTTGGGAGCTAGAGAAAAGATAGACATCCCAATGTATGAAGGCAATTTAGATGTTGAATAATTGCTTGATTGGATAAGATCAATGCAAAAGTACTTTGACTATGAAAATGTTGATGAGGAGAATAAAGTGAAACATGCTATCACCAGATTAAATAGACATTTAAATCTATGGTGGGATGAAATGCAGGCTGACAGAAGATGCAAAGGAAAGAAAAAGATCAAGAAATGGGATAGAATGGTAGCTAAGTTGAAGGCTAAATTCATACCCAAGGACTATCAGATAAATTTGTTCAGGAAGTTGTAGAACCCGAGAGATAAGGGAATGATAGTGAAAGAGTACACAGAGGATTTTTACAAGTTGAACATCAGGGCTGCACAGAGAGAAGGAGATGATGAAACGGTTTCTAGGTATATTAATGGCCTGATATATGAAATCCAGTATGAAATCGGCATGATGATAGTAAGGATAGTGGGGGACTCTTATGATATTTCATTGAAGGCAGAAGAAAAGTTGGTTGGAAAGCAGAGTCAGCGAAGCCGAGGTATAATTCTAAATATAGGGAAGGGAATTGTCCATGACAAGGCACATAAGCCCAAAGTTGAGACTAGAAAACAACACTGTCACTCAAAAAGAGGAGTAAGTTTTCGAGGGATAAAGTATGGTGGAATAAATTCTTTTCCTCGAGGAAGAGGAAGAGGCAGAGGCAGAGAAGTGAAGTGTTATGCCTATGGAAAGACATGACACATGTCTTGCAAATGCGTCGAGAGAAAGAAAGAAGGAGGAGGTGAAGCTCACATTTTGAAAGAGAAGAAGCAAAATATTGAGGCAGAAGGTGTAGAAGATAGGAAATTCTTGATGATGAATAAGGTTCTCTTGAAGCCAGAGCCAGAGGTTGAAAAACTAGTGTAGAAGAACATTTTGTTCAGAACTTATTGCAAGACTAAATATAGGGTATGCAAGGTGATAATTGACAGTGGGAGCACTTATAACTTGGTATCCATAGAGATGGTGGATAAATTGGATCTGGAGACAACTGCACATCTGAGTCCGTATCGAGTCTCATGGTTGCAGAAAGGACACCAGGTAATGGTAACTAAAAAGTTCCTAGTTGAATTTAACATAGGAGGATATAGAGATGAGGTTTTGTGTGATGTGATTCCCATGGATGTATGTCGTCTTTTGTTGGGGATACCATGGAAGTATGACAGGAATTCCATTCATGATGAGAGAAAACTTACTTATACTTTGGAGAAGAATGGTAAGACACACATGTTACGACCAATAGAGGAAGATAAGGTGAATGAAGAAGCCATCACAAGTATACTTCTCATGAGTGGGAAGGAAATCCCGAGTGAATTCAAGAAGGAACAGGAGATGTAATTTGTTGTAGTCAGGAATCCAAGAGTCATCCTTACAAGTACTTATGTGGATGATCTTCTTGAAGAAGTTCAAGAGTTGTTAGAGAATACAAGAGTTGCAATTGGAGAAATCTTGAGCCAAGATAATAATCCTCTTGCATATTTCAGTGACAAGCTGAATGAAACTAAGAGAAAGTACTCCACATATGATAAATAATTTTATACAATAATTCAAGCCTTGAAGAAATGGAGGCAGTACCTTGTTCCAAAAGAATTTGTTTTGTATAACGATAATCAAGCTTTACAATTCATAACCGGACAGGAGAAGTTAAATCAAAGACGTGCTAAGTGGATAGAGTTTATGAAAAATTTCACTACTTTCATTAAACATATTTCTGGTAATGCTAACAAAGTTGTTGATGCATTGAGAAGGAGATGTCTAATTCTACATGAATTTTAACTGAAAAACTTAGGGTTTGGACACCTTAGGGTCTTCTTACCAATTTTTTGATCTATGATCTTCTCCATCTATGATCATAGATCAAAACATTTGTAAGAATACCCGAAGGAAGACTTATTTTGAATATCTAGTAAAGTGGAAAGGACACCTAATAGAAGATTCCAACTGGGTAAATGAACCAAATATTTAGAAGCAAGGAATATCAGTGCAGGAGCTCATGGACAAGATTCCATGAATTTTGTTCCAGAGGAGTATGTTGCAGGAGCATCGTCATCAAAGCATAATTGGAGGACAGCTCAACACCCTAGCGCACATTTTGAAGTGATTTTTTTTTAATTTTAAACATGGCATGTCACATAATATCTTGAAAAGAGTGTAATTAAAGAACGTCTTAAATGTTTAGGAGCTAAACCATTGCATGAGATCGATGGGTATTGTATTTTCCTTTAATGTAGTAGATTGTAGTACAGATCCGAAGCATTTTCTCTTATCTATCTGTATTGAACATTTATTGTAATAAGATTTAGTAGTTGAAATATTTTAATTTGATAGGATAGCACTAAGGTAGTAGGAGGGAAAAGATCTATGAGGTTTTTTTGTATAAATGAATGTATCGTTGCCCAAATAAGGTTGTTGAAAGTTATTTGAAGTTGTTGTTGTCGAGTTGCAGAATCTTATCAGAGTTGTATGAGTCCATGTACATTTCATTTGAATGATAATAACACATAAGAATTGATCCAAATGTTTGGTGTTGTTGTTATTGTGTCTATTTGAATGAATGAATGGTAGGCTTTTTGTTTAATTGAATTTCTTTGTTATTACTTGTTCTTATATTATGAATGCATTTACATGGTTGAATGTATGAATCTATGTGGATTAGAAAAGTTTCAATTGTTTCTCTTCTACAAGAAAGTGAAAGGAGTGAATAGTGTCTGCAAGGTGTGCATTGATAGAGTCTCTTTCAACTCACAAACTCAGGAGAGATAACGTGAGGCTTTTGTTTGCAAGGAGTGCATAAGTGTCCGCAAGGTGTGCGTTGACAAAGTCTGTTTTAACTCAGAATTTCTGGAGGGATAGCTTGAAAGTGTGCGTAGGCGGACATGCACTCATAGTCATATCGTTTAGGAGGAAAAATTGAGCCAATGAAGAATTGTTGCAAGGAGTAAACAGTTGTCCATCAGGAGTTAATTTGAACGAAGTATGTTTCAAGGTGTGCGCATGGTTGATATTTGGGTAAGTATCGAAGAATTCATTCTGAGAAGTTCAGAGTGTCGAGGAGGAACAAGCTCAGGAGAGATAATGTGGATCTTTCTATGGAAGGTTTTCATATTGTCTGCAAGGTTTGCGTCGACAGAGTCTTTTTGACTCATAAGATTAGGAGGAATAACTCAAAGGTTACTTGTAGAAGAGAGTAAAGACCTGTTGCAAGGTGTGCACAGTGGCTTACAAAGGAGTTGAGTCATGGAAGAAGAATTGTTTCAAGGAGTGCATAGAGTCAAAATTTGACTAAGTGTCGAAGAAGCACTCTGAGGAGTTAGAGGTTTCGAGGAAGAACAAGCTCAGAAGAGGTAGCAGGAAAGAATTCTTCAATAGGGAGGATCCCTTTAAGATTGCATAAATTAATGAGAAAGATCCATTCAAGAAGAAGTGAGATCATTCCAGACTGTCAGATCTGGGAGAGTTGCACGAAGGTTAGCCTTGGAGTCCTTCGACACTCCAAGTATTTAGAGGGTTTAAAGTGTTTTGAGAGCGGGATCATCGAATTCTTGAAGATGTGAAGTGAATCCAAATCGTCGGTATCAAGAAGGATACATGGCAACATATTGAAGAGTTCATGAGAAATAAATCTTGAAGCATTGTTTGGAGCAAGAGAAAACTTTGTGAAGTCATGAAGGACGAAGTAGATCTGGACAGTTTGATCCATAATAATACATGGCAGAGATCCACGTACTTCAAAGGAGAATAAATTCAGTGAAAAGTGAGGGTGGAGTGAGACAAAACTCCCGAAGTCACCAAGTAGATTGTAATCGTTGATCTGAGGGGGACATGTGTCATCATATCGCGGGATCCAGAAGTGTGAATCTGGGAAAAACGTAAGAAGCTAAATCTTAGCCATCGATTGTGTGGACACGTGGTGTCATTGCTATCACTTCAGTGATAGATTACTTCAGGGGAAAAGGAGTGTTGAGACGTTCATAAATCCCGAGCGCTGAAGTCTTAAGTAGATCATAGCCGTTGGTTTTCAGAGGAGTGCGGACTGTAGATCAAGTCCAGGTGTTTTCGTCGGTTTGGAGTTCAGGGAAAAATCTGCATCTAAAATAGCCGAAGACTGAAGTTATGGAGGGGGCTGGCCTGAGTTTATAGCTCATGGTCATATTGAAGAATATCCTAGTGGAGGATCTAGTGCTCACCACTCAATCTTACGAGAAGCTCCATAGAACGAGGTCGTGGGTGAATTGAACCTGTGTGGTAACTAACGGGGGCCTATGTAAATATATTCTAGGGTCTAGTAGAGGCCCAAAGAGACGATTCGGCTCAATACCTTGAACATCCTTGACCGGGAGGTCATGCAACCCCTAGGAGAGAAGGGGGGTTGCATCACTTTAGTTCAATCCCAAAGTTTTTTAGAGTTGTATGATGGAAAGTGTGCCATTGTTTGGGAGGATGCGTGTGAGAATCATCATGCTCTAATTTCAAAGGAACAACTAAACATAATCCATGAACAACTACTTGGGATAGTTTGGTCAAAGGTTTCCCAAAATTGGGAGGACACCCATCATTCAATCAAAGGAATTACTAGAACTTGGATAAAGCCTTCAGAATGGACAATATATTGGAGCAGAACCTCTTGTCAATCATTAGAAGCTACCCTCAAGTACTACCCCCCTCCTCTTAGGAAAGGCAACAACATTATTCACTCGGGGAAAAAGGGTGATGATAACTTCCACATTAAGAAGGCATACTAGGAAGGCATGGGATTTTGGGACATACCCAAAAGACTAGTCTCGACTAAAGTCTAGAATTCTCATCTATGGCCTAAAATTTCCACCTTTATATGGTTAGTGACCAAAAAAAAATCCTTAACCTAGGACAAAATCATTAAGAGAGGCTTTGAACGCCTTTCTCTATGTCTAATCTTCTCTCAAGATGGATAAAAATTGAACCATCTCCTCAACTCCTGAAAGATATCCTCAAAATTATGGGACCGAGGGGCCCTCATATTTCAAACCTTAGACAAAAATAGACAGGAAATAATCAATACAATCAAAGAATAGAGAATCAACCATTATTAGAACACAATTCGAAACCATTCTTGTACCATTTTCCAAGGATTTATTCATTGGAACTTGTGGAAAACAAAAAACAGGAGGATATTCAGAAATCAACCTCTCCCCTTGGACCATCTTTGGCAAGGGATTTTGAATAATATCCAAGAAACTATTGTTATGGGGTCCTGACAAGAAGAGGACTAGATCACAATGGGAAATGAAAAATAAATTTTGGCAAACTAGAGAATTTCCCAAGGGAAGCTTCTACCTCCCCAACGCACTTCCCAAATCATGATAAAACAGATTCAAGCCACTTGGGAAGCCCCCAAATAGGGATTTTTGAAATATAAACTGGACCAAGTGTTAAAGTAAAACCCAAGTCTTGGAGGAGAAGGAGACATTTTTCAGCACTCCTTTGGAGAAATTGTTAGCATCTCTACTATCAGAATCAATCATAACACTAACAATGAGGCTGAATTGGCATGGTTTCTTTTCGGTCCACAAATGGAAAAGGATATTGGGTAAAATCTACATTTATTATAAAAGGACACTCCCAAATCCTTATCTTGGCCTTAGGTAAACTCATCAATGGAGCCCCTCTATACCATGTTTCAAATAATTTGTGTTTGTTAGTAGGTCTCTTGGAGGTGACCCTTTCTATCCAAGGAACATCAATGATAATTTAGAGTCACATCCAACATCAGGATAATTTGGTCGCTGACTATCTAGCTAATTTGGCACTGGGCCATCCATTAGGCGAATCTTGATTGTTATGGAAGGATGTGGGTGAGGGAGATTTCATATATAACTCATCATATTTCAATCGAAACGACAATTCTCCTTCGCATGCAAGGATAGGTGGGGAAAAAAGCATACATATAGTAGGGATATGAGAAGACCAAGTGTCTTTATGATAAAAGAGGATCCTCCAAGAAGCTAGACTAAAGTCGGTTCGGAGGAAAGTGAAACAATACAATCACCTTTTATTTATTATTGGAAGATGGTGGTAGATTTAACGAAAAATCGGAAGAAAGAGCTAGAGGAGGTTTTGTTACAGGATGGAGGTAGAATGATGAGGTCATCGCAATCTACCCTAGCCGATCTAATAATGAACATCTTTGGTAAGCTTTATTCTTGAGCGATATGGTCCAGTTTGGGTAATAATGGTCGAAAGGGGAAAAGGGATGAGATGATTTCTCCATGGGAAAAGAGCCTTGGCTATAAGAGGAGGATGGTTAATCAATTCCAACTTTTCATGATTTCATATCTAAGTTTCCCTCATTCTATTAGTAGGCTTTGTTGGGTGTGTGGGTGGGGGAGGTATGACTGGAAGCACTTTACCATGCTAGGATTTTTCCTTGGATTTTTGGGTTGCGACTCAGTTGGCTAGCTCGCGATCTCAGAGGTTATAATCCCCTATCTCTACTGATTATCTAGAAGTATTAAGAGAATCAAAATCAGTCTTCTACTCCAAATCATGGAAATAGGAATTCACAAAGTTCAGGCTAGGGATAAGGATGCTCCCTTGAGGAACTTTAACCCGTATAACATGAGAGGGGGAAGGGGAGACTAACTTCAAAGAAACCCTCCTTTATCAATTATAGAGCATTAAGGGAAGCAAGAGAGATGAGAAATAGGTACTACAACCTATGCTCAGTAGAGGAGAAAAGAATGATGGTGAATTTTTAGGATCCAGTCTTGAAAAAAGAAAGGGAACGATGAATGAGGAAATCCTTCAAACCACAAATTAGTGGATCCTAGACCAAGGCCAATCGAGGATAAGGGACACTAAATTATTCCGTCTAGCTGAGGTTTAGTGGATGATGAAAGTAATTGTCACATAAAAAATGGCCCAACACCTGTTAGAAATCCAAGCCACTTGTCATGCAATTTGGGTTTTAGAAATTAAGCTTGAGCTATTCTGCAAGGAGCAGTATGGAATCAATTTCTAGGAACTATCCCACACTTCCTAGGCTACTCATCATTGCCACACAAAGGATAAAGGGGATCTGTTGGAATCCCAAGAGCACCCCAATGGGGTGGACAAGGAGGAGAAGCAATCAAAGTCCAACAACACAAGGCGTCGCTTGGAAACCAATCAAAGCACTTAGGAAATCCAGAGGGCTTTGGCAACCCCAAGTTTTACCTAACCCCCATGTTAGTGGTTATGCTAGAAGTTTTTTGGTTTTTGGTTTTTGGGTTAATTTCAAATCTTTTAGAAAGCTCTCTCTTAGCCATTAGAAAAACCCTATAAATCTAAGGAAAAACATAACTCTATTAAATTTTATAATTTTCTTGGATGATTGTATTGCAAGATAATTAAACTCTTTTTTTTTTTATTTTTTTTTGGTCCTTTTTGTTGTTTCTTCCTGAAAACCTATTGATATTGGGAATAAGTAATGTTTCCATTTTTTGGTAGACCTCCTATACCTATCACTGTAATTTTATGTATTATCTAAAAAGAAAACTATAGTCACTTTGTTTTTCTTCAAAATAAAATAGCACTAAACAAGATGAAATAGGACACACGATGAGCAATGAAGGTATACTTTAGAATGCACAACGACCGATAAAATTGATTATAAACAAGGGAATCTCCTTTGTAACTACTGCCCGCTATTTCATAGATTCTTCGAAGAGAATTTTTGAAATATTGAATCTAATTATAGTCCCTAGTTTTTGAAAATACCATTATAAATGTTGAAGCTATCACACCGATTTGTTTGGAAAAATAGGTTGACTGTTTTTTTACCTTTACCATCAATTCGATCAATACCCCATCCTCCACCTCCTACGGCCTCGATAAACTCAACCATTCTTCACAATAATCGAAAGCTATCGATTTTAGAACCTTTGCGTATTCGATTCTTCCCTAAATTCGTTGGGTATTGATCAGTCGAGGGCCATTTCATTCTCATATTAATTTAAATGTAATAATGTTTAATTGTTTTATGTTTATTTAAATTAAGTTTAGTATTAATAATATAATTTAAGTTTTATTAAAATTTAATTTAATATATCCGTTTTTTAATTTATGTTTTATTAAAAATTAATTTGTAATGTATGTTTTTCTATTTTATTAAAATATAATAATAATATAAGTATTGCAATTTCTTAATTGTAATGATAATATATTTAGCATCTTTTTTGTTATATTTAAACAATAAGATAAAAAAATGTTTTTCTTTGTGTGTTATATTTTAATAATAAGATAAAAAAAATAATTTTTCTTTAATATATTGTTTAAAATTTTTAATATTATATTTTCTTTAGCTTTTATCTAGTAATTAAAGGATAAAATTAAGGCATTGTATTGTAGTTTTAGTTGGAATCCAACTATATAAATCTACATAAAATTACAATTTTTTTTTGTTTAAAATGTGTTTTTGAATGTGGAAATGGATTCATTATGTTGAAAAACTCTTGGGGCACTTGGAATACACATATTTAACCACTCAAATATGCAAATCCAAAATAGGAAAAACTTAAAATAGTTAAACTACAAACTAAGATTAATAAATAGCCACACATTTTCTTAGAAGTGAGTACTTTCCCCAAATGATTTTGTCACATTTTAAGATAACAATGATCGAAAAATATTAGACAAAAAGTTAAGTTTCTAACTTATTAACTAATTCCAATATTAAAATTTAATTTTGATTATATTTTAAATATATAATATTTCAATTCTCATTAATTTAAAATACTTGTGTGTTTTTTTAATTGAAATATTATTTTTTCCTCTTAAATAGATTAATAATATAAAATAATTCTCATACTTAAAAATGACCTACTATAAAGTAATTATTATGCATTTTTTTTAATAAGTATAATGTAGAGATAGTGGTGTTATAAAATATCAAATACAAAATATTTAATGTCTCAAAAATATTCATAATATTAAAGGGGAATATATATATATATATATATATATATATATATATATATATATATATATATATATATATATATATATATATATATATATATATATATATATATATATATAATGGTATTATAAAATAGTAAATATTTAGAGTCTAGAGAATATTTATCATATCAAGAAAGATCTTATCCAAGGTGTAGCTTATGTGTGGTTAACTATTGTGGTTAACTATTGTTGAATTAAAAAGTGAAAAAATAAGTTTTGTTGACTTTAAGATGTCCATGTCAACGACTCAAAATTTCTAAATGCTATTGGTTATTGAATTTCCTACTCATCAACCATATTTTCTCTTAAAAGATCCATTTTTATCCAAAATTTCCTCTAATGGCTATTGGAGCTCGCAAAATTAGGATTAATATGTTTGATGGAATAATAAGAATGTTAAAAAGTGTAAGACACATACATGAACTAAAAATGAGTTTAATCTCTTTAGGAATTTTGGATTCCAAAGGTTACAAATTTGTAGGTCAAGTTGGAGCACTGCAAGTCTTCAAGGGAAATTTTATGGTTAAGAAGGAAACATAGATTGAAAAGTTGTATAACATAGAAAGAAAAACAGAAACAAGTGATGTAGTAGTGCTATATAATAGAGAAAGTGATGCAGGAGCTTCGTCAGCAAAGCCACGTGGGATGACAACACAACACCTAGCATGCCTTTTGAATAAAATTTTAAATTTTGAAAGATGGAGTATCTCAGAGAAATTATGAGTAAATGATGAATCAGAGGTTGAATGATCACGTCAAACCAGAAGAGATCAGATTGTCATTGAGTTATTTTGATTTTTGGCGTGGATCTGAACATTCACCTTAAATTTTTTTCCACAGACGTTTATTGTAACAGTACTAAGTAGTTGTAAACATTTACTTCGATCAGATAGGTAGTTGGAGGAAACCCTAGAGGACCTCTAGTACAAGTAGATGCATTGTATGCCTGTAAAAGGATGGCTGCAGATTAATAGGAGATAGTGTTACTGACTGTAAGTTTTTTTCATCATACTTGTACCCATTTTACATTTGAATGAATATTAAAGAGGGATATTGATCCAACGCATGGTGTTGGTACTGTTTACAGTTTCCCTGTTATTTTCTATTTTCATGAATGAATGAGTTATGTTATTGAAAGTATGAAACTGTGAAGCATTTGAATAAGCTTCAATCGTTTCTCCTCGTTGAGTTCATGCAAGGTGTGCATATAGTCCGCAAGGAGTGTGTTGATAGAGTCTGTTTTGACTCCGCATCTTAGAAGAGATAGCGTGAAACTACCATTTTGAAAGGAGTTCAAAGGGTCTGTTGCAAGGTGTGCATAGTCACCCGGAAGAAGCTAAGTCTTGTGCAAGAATCTATTGCAAGGAGTGCAAAGATTCGAAGTTCGACTAGTGTTGAAGTAACCCTCTAAGGAGTCAAAGGGTTTGAAAACTAAATCTCAAGAGAGACAGTGGGGACAAATCCTCAAAGGGAGTGAAGCTCTAAAGGTTTCACGAGATATCGGTCAAGATCCGTCCAAGGGGGAGTGGGATCCTTCTAGATTGTTGGATCTGGGAAAAGTGCACGAGCCTTAAGTATCTCTATGTATACATGAGTGAGAAATTCAGTGAAGTCCTGAAAGAGGTTAGGGACCATCCATCATCCAGAGGGACAGGTGGCATAAGATCTACAAATCTAGAACATAAGCACTTTGAGAGTTTTGTAGACAAGGAGAGAGAGAGAAATTTCCGAAGAGACGAAGGCCAAAATAGATCCTGGTCATTGGTCGCTAAGAGGTACGTTTCAACATATCTGAGTCTTTGGGGAAAGTCACTTCAGAAGATTTCAATCGTGGAGTGTGAAAAACTCCCGAAGTCTCGAAGCCTGAAGTAGATCACAACCGTCTATTATGAACAACGCATGGTGAGATATCAAGAAGTTCAGAGGCCTAACACCCCAAAGGGAAGTCTACAAGAGAAGAGAATATATGGACCGTCATATCCAAAAGGATACGTGGAAAAAATATGTCATCTTCGGGTGAAACCACTACTGAAGAAAATGAGTGCGCAAGAGTTGAGACTCCAGAACCCTGAAGAGCTGAAGTGAATCATGATCGTCAAATCCAGAAGGACATGTGTTGATCGATTATGCATTTAGGGTGGAAATACTTTCGGAGAAATCAAGTGCAAAGAGTTTGAAACTCCCGAAGCCCGAAGAGCCAAAGTTAATCATAGGGGGGAGACACGCATCGATATATCATGAACTTTGGGAGAAAGAGAAGGCAGAGAGTTTGAAACTCTCGAATCCCAAAGAGCCAAAGTGAATTATAGTCATCAACCTGTCGGGGACACACATCGACAGATCATTGACTTCGGGATAAAGTACTCTGGGAAGATGCAAAGAAGGAGAGTTTAAAGCTCTCGAACCCCAAATAGCCAAAGTGGTCTATGGCTGTTGATCTATGAATATAAATTGATGGTGGGGAATCATTGCGGAGTGGAGAGGCGAAATTAGTAGACGTACAAGTTCATGGCCCGCAATTCACCAATGTCGATGATTTGGTCAGGATAGGGGATCAATGACAACGATTTGACTAAGTTGGGCAAGTACTTTTCTAATTGCAGAGATTGAGCCCTATGATAAAGAGTGAGCATGTTGGTGCCCCCCAATCATTGTGGACCATTGATCTCATCCTGATTAAGAGTTATGAATCTGCAAAGCGCCGAGAGTTCAAGCCCCAAGTAACAACAAAGGTCCCATGCAAAAGAGGGCTAGTAGAAGGATCTAGTGCCCGTTGGTGTTGAGATTTGAAAAGGAGTTAAGAAAACAGGGCTTGTGTTTGGTTTAGTTTGAGGCCAGTAAGGTCTCTAGGAGCTAATCCAACTTGAATATTTTATGATCCTTGACCAGTAGGTCTCACATTATCGAGGGAGAGATAGGGAGGTCTGTGTCAAGTGGTATCAGAGCCAAAAAGAACTCAAAGTTGTACTCTGGAAGTGAGAAAAGGTTAGGACAATGACACTGAGGAGACGCGAGGATCACATGTAGCCATTCACGTTGTAGAATGAGAAATGAAGCAACCTCATGCCAAGATGGAGGTGATGGAAGTAGCATAGAGGAGAGCACATGACGTTGGAGACGTCAGTGAGGCAGGAAGTGAAGAGAAAGAGGTTGAAGAAGATGCAGGGGGAGATTTCATTGAGGAACGCTTACTGAAAGTTGTTGTGAAGTTGGGAGCTAGAGAAAAGATAGAGATCCCAATGTATGAAGGAAATTTATATGTTGAAGAGATGCTAGACTTGATAAGGTCCATGGACAAGTATTTCGACTATGAATATGTTGATGAGGAGAAGAAGGTGAGACATGATGTAACCAGATTGAAAGGACATGCAGCGCTATGGTGGGATTAAGTACAGGCTGATAGACGAAGAAAAGGTAAGAAAAATATAAAGAGTTGGGATAGAATGGTAGCCAATATGAAGGCTAAGTTCATGGCCAAGGATTATCAAATAAATCTGTTCAGGAAAATGCAGAACATGAGACAGAATAGTGAAAGAGTACACATAAGTGTTTTACAAGATGAACATCAAGACTTGACAGAGGGAGATAGATGAAGAGAAAGTCTCCAGGTACATAAATGGCCTAACATATGAGATCCAGAATGAAATCAACATGATGTCGGTGAGGATAATAGAGAAGGCATATCAATATGCACTAAAAGCAGAGGAGAAGTTGGCCATTAAAAAAAGCCAGCGAAACAGAGGTAAAATATCGAACAGAGGTAAAGGAGTTACCCATGATAAGGCATAGAATCACAAGGTTGAGGATGAGAAAACCCACAGTCACTTTGAAAGAGTAGGAATCGCTAGAGGGAGACAACCTGGTGGAAGAAATTATTTTCCCAGAGGAAGAGGAAGAAGTAGAGGAGGAGAAATAATGTGTTATACTTGAGGAAAACCAAGGAACAAGTCTTGGGAATGTCCTGAGAAAATGAAAGGATGAGGTGAAGATCACATTTCATAAGCAAAAAAAATGAATGTTGAAGCAGAAGATGCAGAGGATGGAAAATATCTAATGCTAAGGAAGGTTCTCTTGAACCCAGAACCAGAAGTTGAAAAACCAGTGCAAAGGAACAATTTGTCTGGGACAACTTACAAGATTAAAGATAGAGTATGCAAGGTGATAATTGATAGTGGGAGCACTGATAATCTAGTATCCACAAAGATGGTGGAGAAATTGGAGCTAGAGACAACTGCACATACAACTCCATATAAGGTCTCATGGTTGAAAAAATGACACCAGGTAATGGTAACTTAACAATGACTTGTTGAATTTAAAATAGGTGGATATAGAGATGAGATATTGTGTGAAGTAATTCCCATGGATTTATGTCATGTTTTGTTGGGAAGACCATGGAAGTTTGACATGAATGTCATTCATGATGGGAGAAGGAACACTTACACTTTGGAAAATAAATGTAGAACACACGTGTTGCTACCAATAGACGAGAAGAAAGTAAAGGAAGAAGCCAGCACCAACATACTTCTCATGAGTGGGAAGGAACTCTTGACTGAATTCGAGAAGGGAAAAGAGATGCAGTTTGTTGTGGCGAGGAAGCCTAGAGTTGTCCTTACAAGTACTTCTATGGATGATTTGCTTGAAGAAGTTCAAGAGCTGTTGGTTAATTTTGCTGACATAGTAGTGGATGAGTTTCCTAACTCATTTCCATCCATAAGAAGTATCAACCATTATATTCACATGATACCAGGAGCAAGTCTTCCGAACAAAGAAGCAAAAAGATTAACACCTCAAGAGAATGAGGAGGTAAAAAGACAAGTCCGGTAATTATTAGAAAAGGGTTTGGTCAGAGGAAGTTTGAGCCCATGCATAGTACCAACTATGTTGAGTCCAAAGAAGGATGGATGATGGAGAATGTGCATAGACTCAAGAGCCATAAACAAGATCACGATCAGGTACATATTTCCTTTTCCTAGGATGGATGACTAAATGGATTGCTTAATTGGAGCAATGTTTTTTTCAAAGATAGATTTGTAAAGTGGATATCACCAGATAAGAATGAGAAAAGGTGATGAGTGAAAAACAACATTTAAGACAAATGAAGGGTTGTATGAGTGACTTGTTATTCCATTTGGATTAACAAATGCCCCAAGTACTTTTATGAGACTGATGAATGAAGTATTGAAGGATTTCAATGGTAAGTTTGTGATTGTATATCTGGATGATATATTGGTCTTTATTAAAAATTAAGAAGAGCATTTGAGACATTTGACATTAGTGATGAGGAGACTACAACAGGAGAAGTTGTTGACAAATATGAAAAAGTCCTCTTTTATGAAGACATAGATCATATATTTGGGTTTTTTGATCTCTTCAAATGAATTGAAGTTGGATCCTGAGAAGGTCAGAGAAATCAAAGAATGGCCATCTCCAATGTGTATGTTTGAAGTGAGAAGATTCCATGGACTAACATGTTTCTATAGGAAGTTCATTAGAAATTTCAATGGAATTTGTTGACCAATGATGGATACAGTGAAGAAGAGACACAAGTATTTTAAATGGACAAAAGAAGCTGAGAAAAGTTTCAATTAATTGAAGGAGAAAATAACAGAACGACCAATTTTGGTCTTGCGAGATTTCGGGAATACATTTCAAGTAAGGTGTGATGCGAGTGGAGTTGCAAATGGAGCGGTTTTGAGAGAAGATAACATGCATGTTGCATATTTCAGTGAGAAGCTGAATGAGAATAAGGGAAATTACTCCACATATGATAAAAAAAATTATGCCATAATTCAAGCCTTGAAGAAATGGAGGCACTACCTTATTCCAAAGGAATTTGTCTTGTATAGCGATAACAAAGCTTTACAATTCATAACCAGACAGGAGAAGTTAAACCATAGACATGCTAAGTGGATATAGTTTATGCAAAATGTCACTTTTGTCATTAAACATACTTTTGGTAATGCTAACAAAGTTGTTGATGAATTGAGTAGAAGATGTCTGATTCTGCAGGAATTTCATGTCAAGACCTTAGGGTTTGAACACCTTAAGGGGATGTATTGTAATGACCCAGATTTCAAAGAAGCATATGAAGCATCTGCAAATCCTATGCTCAGAGACAGGAGTTAGTGGAAATAATATATGATTCAAGATGAATTGATGTTTAAAGGTTGCCAATTGTGCATACAAAAGTGTTCAATGAGATAAAATATGTTGAAGGAAAAACATAGTCGAGGCCTAACAAGACATTTCATCCATTACAAGGTGTTTTCAAAGTTGAACAATTCATACTATTCGCCAGGTGTGAAAGAATAGGTGAAGAAGTTTTTGAACAAATGTAATATTTGCTAGTATGCAAAAGGAAAGAAACATAACACTGGATTGTATCAACCATTTCCTATTCTAGAAAGGCCTTGGGATGCAATAAGCATGGATTTTGTGTTGGGATTGCCAAGAACCCAGAGGGAAAGTGACTCCATCTTTGTTGTGGTAGACAGATTTTCAAAGATGGCACACTTTATCCCATTCCATAAGACTTGTGATGCAACACTTGTTGCAAATTTGTTTTTGGAGGAAGTTGTGAGACTTCATGGATTGCCTAGGATTATTGTCTCATACAAAGACACTAAATTTGTTGGTCATTCCTTAAGAACATTATGGAATAAGTTGGGGACATAACTGTATTTTATTTCAACATATCACCCTCAAACAAATGGAAAGATAGAGGTGGTAAATCAGACCTTGGGAAATTTGTTGAGAATTTTGGTCACTGAACATCATAGCTAGTGGAATCAAATTTTGCCACAAGTAGAGTTTTCATATAATAACTCACCAAAAAGAAGTACATGAAAAATCCCATTCCATATAGTGTATGGGATGATTCCAAGAGGGGTATCAGAATTGAGAGACGTGCAGTAGAGTGAATTCAGAAGTACTGAAGTAGAATATTTCATTGCAGAGATGCAGAAGCTTCATGATCAGATCAGGGAGAAGTTGAATAACAACAATTTAGAGTATAAACGCAGAGTTTATCAACACAGAAGAGAACTTCAATTTGAAGTGGGAGATCAATTTTTAGAACACTTGAGGAAATAAAGGTTCCCAAGAGGAGCATATAACAAGCTGAAGTTGAAGAACATTGGACCATGCAAGAACCTCAGAAAAATTGGTAACAATGATTATGAGTTAGAGCTTCCATAGGATGTGGGGATATCACCCATATTCAACATTTCAGACTTGTATCCTTATAGGGAAGATGAAATAGAAAAATCAGAAGATCAAGAGAGGATTCAGTGGGAGAAAGAGATCCATGTAGCAAAAAATCCATACATGGAAAAGATCATTGATCAGAGGATTGGAAAAAAGACCGAGAGGAAGACCTATTTTGAGTATTTGTTCAAGTGGAAGGGACACCCGATAGAATATGCCAAATGGGTAAGTGAAGTTTATATCTAGAAGCATGGAAGGTCAGTGCAGGAGCTCATGGACAAGAGTCGATGAATTTTCCGCCCAGAGGAGTATGATGCACGAGCATCATCAACAAAGCCACATGGAATGACAACATAATGCCTAGCGCACCTTTTGAGTAAAATTTTAAATTTTGAAAGATGGCATATCTTAGAGAAATTCTAATTAAATGATGAATCAATGAAGTTTTAATGATCGAAGGTTGAACAATCACGTCAAACCAGAAGAGATCAGATCGTCCTTGAGTTATTTTGATTTTTCGCGTGGATCTGAACATTCACCTTAAATTGTCTGTCACAGACATTTATTTTAATAGGACTAAGTAGCTTTAAAATTTTACTTCGATCAGATAGGTAGTTGGAGGAAACCCTAGAGGACCTCTTGTATAAGTATATGTATTGTATGCCTGAACAAGGCTGGCTACAGATTAGTAGGAGATAATGTTATTGACTATAAGTTGTTTTTATGAGACTTGTAACCATTTTACATTTGAATGAATATAATAGAGGGATATTGATCCAAAGCATGGTGTTTCTATTGTTTACAATTTCCCTGTTATTTTCCATTTTCATGAATGAATGAGTTATGTTATTGAAAGTATGAAACTGTGAAGCATTTGAATACGATTCCATCATTTCTCTTCGTTGAGTTCATGCAAGGTGTGCATAAATTCCGCAAGGAGTGCGTTGATAGAGTTTATTTTAACTCAACAGATCATAAGAGATAGTATGAAACTTACCTTTTGCAAGGAGTGAAAAGGGAATCCTGTAAGGTGTGCACAGTCGCCAGTAAGAAGCTAAGTCTTGTGCAAGAATATGTTGCAAGGAGTGCACAGATTCAAAGTTAAAATAGTGTCGAAGTAACCCTCTAAGGAGTCAAAGGGTTCGAGAACTAAACCTCAAGAGAGACAATGGGGAGAGATCCTGAACGGGAGTGAAGATCTGAAGCTTTCATGAGATATCAGTCAAGATTCATCTAGAGGGGAGTGAGATCGTTGCTGATAGTTGGATCTAGGAAAAGTGCACAAGCTTTAAGTCTCTCTGTGTAGAAAAGAGTGAGGAATTCAGCGAAGTCCCGAAAGATGTTAGGGATCGTCCATCATCCAGAGGGACATGTAGAATTTAATCTACAAATCTAGAGATGAATAACTTCAGGAGTTTTGTAGACAAGGAGAGTGAGAAATCACCGAAGAGCTGAAGGCCGAAATAGATCCTAGTCGTTGGTCTCTTGGAGGTACATGCCAACAGATCTGAGACTTCAGGGAAATTCACTTCAGAATATTTCAATTGTTGATTGTGACAAACTCCCGAAGTCCTGAAGGTTGAAGTAGATCACAACCATCTATTGCGAAGAACATGTGGCAAGAGATCAGGGAATTCAGAGGCCTAACACCCCAAAGGGAAGTCAACGAGAGTGAAGAAGATCTGGACCGTTAGATCCAAAAGGACACATGGTGGAAATCCGTCGTCTTCCGGTGAAACCACTATGGGAGAAAATGAGTTTGCATGAGTTGATACTCTCGAAGCCTGAAGAGTCGAAGTGAATCGTGGTCGTCAGATCCAAAAGGACACAAATCGATAGATTGTGTATTTCAGGGGGAAGTACTTCGAGAGGAAGAAAGTGAAAAGAGTTTGAAACTCCTGAAGCTCGAAGAGTCGAATTTAATCATACTCATTGAACTACAGGAGACACACGTCGGTGGATCGTGAACTCCATGTGAAATCACTTCGGGATAAAGTGAAGGCAGAGAGTTTGAAACTCCCGAAGCCCAAAGAGTCGAAGTGAATTGTAGTCATTGATCTGTGGGGAACACACGTCAACACATCTTCGAATTTGGGCCAAAGCACTCTAGGAGGAAGCCATGGCAGAAAGTTTGAAACTCCCAAAGCCCGAATAACCGAAGTGGTCTATGCTCATTGATCTGTGAGTGAAAATCGATGGTGGGGTATCATTGCGGAGCACATAGGTGAAATTAGCAGACGTGATAGTTCATGGCCCACAATTCACCAACGTCGTTGATCTGGTCGGGATAGGGGATCAACGACCACAATTTGACCAAGTTGGGCGAGTACTTTTCTGATTGCAGATATTGAGCCCTTCGATAAAGAGAGAGCACGTTGGTGCTCCACAATCACTGTGGACGATTGATCTGGTCCTGATTAAGGGTTCTGAAGTCATGAAGCGTCAGGAGGTCAAGCCCTGGGTCACATCCGAGGTCCCATGCAAAGGAGGGCTAGCGGAAGGAGCTAGCTCCCGTTGGTGTTGAGATTTGAAAAGGTGCTAAGAAAACAAGGCCTGTGTTTGTTTTAGTTTGGGGCCAGTTAGGTCTTGAGGAGATAATCCAACTCGAATATTTTACGATCCTTGACTGGGAGGTCGCGCAACCCCGAGGGAGAGACAAGGGGGTCTGCTTCATAAAGTGCATCTAGTTGTTTATGGCATCAATGAGTGGGCCATATGAACAAAAACAAGTTGATGATGTAGGTATTTCTAAGCCATAAGTTCAAATCAAACTTTCATTCTTTGAATTTATGCAAGTTTTATATATTTGTTGGTTGTAGTGACGAATTTAAGGGATGTATATTGTGGGATCCTACTCCTACAAAATCATCACTAG
>ML780230.1:372597-396525 GCA_009831015.1 Picea engelmannii
CTGATTCAAGTGCTATTTTTGTTGCTATTTCGTATATCATTTCTGTGTATTGTGAAGATTATGCTGGATATTTTACTGTTATTCTGTCATTTCTAGCATTTCATTTCTGTTCTGCATATTTTATATATCTGGTATCTTGCAGGCTCTAAAAACTTGTAACAAAAAATCATTTTCACATCTTGAAAAAACTTAGCCCCTTCCAATGTATCAAAATTAAAATCACTTTTGTTGCAACACAACATGTATCATGCCTAAAACCTTTTTGGTTGTGACATATTGCATCACTGCAAACATTCCTTCATTGTGATAAATGAAAATTTCTTAGGAGAACTCCTTTGCATATTTTGTGTCATTTCATTCTTCAAATCTTTCTTTCTTTGTGATGTACTTCATTGACCGGAGTTTTCCTTCACCTCACCACATCAAACAAAAAATGTATTCTTGCAACACATCACATGAATCCCAAGCTTCATTTCTCATAGTATATTGCAATAAATGTTTTTACATGTGCAATGTATCACATGGACCAAAACTTTCCACTTGCACAACATATTGCTCAAAAATCATTTTTCTTGTGCATGTCACATGAGATAAAAAAATTCTCCTTCATGGTTTATCTCATCAAAATATTTTTAGTGCTATATGTCACACTACACCAAATTTTGTATCTCCATGATATGTCACACTGCACCAATGTTTCTATCTTCATGGTCAATTTTTTATATTTGTGATGTATGAATTTGTTATCCTTCATGGTGTATCACACCAAAATATTTTTATTGTGATATGTTGTATTGCATCAAAGTTTATATCTTCATTCTATATCGAAGAACACCAAAGTTTCTTTCTCCATGATATGCCACACTGCACCAAAGTTTCTATCTTCAAAGTCAGTATCACATGACAACAAAGTTTCTTTTTATGTTATACATCTGAAACCAAACATTTTTATGAAGTGCACATAAGACAAAACACATTTTTAAAGGGGGAACATAAGACACCTTTTAAAGAGACATACATATAGTTTTTTAAGTCATTCACATAATACAAAAAATTTGTAAAAGAGATGCATAAGACATTAAAATAAATTTCTTAAAACAAGGCTCATCACAAAGGTTTTCAAGGTTTAAGGGGCATGTCACCAAAGTTTAAGAGAGGTGTGATGCAAGGTGTATCACACATACATTTTAAAAGATCGTGACACAAGTTATGCCTCATACATTTTAAAAGATCGTGACACAAGGAATATGCCTTATTGCAAATGAAATATTTAGAGGTGTGACATATCACACCTAAAATATTTAGAGTGATATATCACATCCAAATATTTTAGAGGTGTCAGATGGGGCATATCACTTCCAAGTTTATGAAGGACATGATGTAGTTGAAATTTTTGTAAGAGTTGATATTGATATTGATGGTCTTGATACTTAGCTAAGGATCAAACCACCTTAGTTAGGGAATTTCTTTGGGCTATTTTTTATTTCCTTTTTTCCACTTTTTTATCCTTTGCAAGCCTTGCATGGATTAATATATCATTATTAAGGTTTTATTTATAAAAATGAGACACCAATAGATGAAGCCTCTAAGTATCAAAGGATTGAAAAGAAAAGTAATAATTCATTGGTCTTTAGAGTCTACCATCCATTTACTTTTCTTTCCATGATTCTCTTTTTTTTCTACCTTCATGTTAAAGTCTTTGAGCTACAATCAAGCTCCTAAGTTGGTTCCATATCCCATATTTTTTCTATACATTTTTCCCAAGTGATGTGAGGATACAAGAGTTCCAAGACTTGGCCTTTTGGTCTCTTTAGATCCTCCTGAAAGCATGACACCAACTTGAATTTTTTAAACTTTCATACTCGATCCAAAGTTTACTAATGAATCAAGAATGAACCTCTTTTGGAAACTAGTTCGATCATCTTGGTTGTTATTTTTTATCTAAGGTAGGTGACCTTGTTTTAAGTTTCTAATCCAAATATTTTTTATGAGTATAGTTTGCTTTCCTTGATAGTATTCTTTTGTCTTGTACACTCCATACCCATCACATCAGATTATGGTACCTTTCACTAAAATCATAAACAAGTGTTCCATATTAAGATGAGTTGAAGATTTGAAATAATTAAAAACAAATCTAGTATAATAATGAATTCAACCATAATTTTTATCTTCATTTTATCAATATTAGAAGATAAATTTTTATTTCAACTAATTAACCAAAATAAACACAAATCTAAGTTTACATTTACAATTAATATTATGATCATGTTATATTTTTCTTTTAGATTGTTCACTATTAATTAAAACAACTTTATTTCATCTTATGAACATTGCAAAACTAACAAAAACTAACTACTATATGGTTATGTTATGAAACATAATTTGAGAATATATATATATATATATATATATATATATATATATATATATATATATATATATATAATATGTGTTTTAAAATATTCAAAATACTAAAATCGTGTATAATGGAGAAAAATATTTAAAAGTGAAAAAAGAAAGTGTAACACCATAATTAAATTTCATATTATAAAAATGAAACATAGATATTTCTAGTTCAATGTTGCCTTAAAATCGATGAGATTATTGTGAAATTACTATATCAGCAAGAGCTAAAAATTAAGTACATCGTCCTATTACTTTTCCTCTTAAAAACAATTCCCTCTTCCTTGTCTCTAAATTGATGTCTACCTTGTTCGTCATAGTATTTCAACCTTAATTTTGACTACATCCACCTCCATTGAATAACCTCATCCCCTTAGAATGACGATCCTTTAGTAAGAACAATCTTGGTGATATCTCTATTGACACTTACTTTGTAAGTAAATGACTTGTCGAAAATATCATTGTGTGAGACTATCTCGTCCAAGAAATCCTTACTTTGTAAGTAAATGACTTATCAAAAATATCATTGTGTGAAACTATCTCGTCCATGAAATCCTTGTTTGTAACTCCACGATCAAAAAAAAATTAATGACTCATCAAAAATATCATTGTGTGAGAATATCTCATCCATGAAATCTTTGTTGGTAATATCATTGTGTGAGAATATCTCATCCATGAAATCTTTGTTGGTAACTCCATGTTCAAGAAATTTTTGGTTGCTTATTATTTTGTTGATGATGGATATGGTGACACATTTGTCAGTGGCAAAGTATTTTTATTATTGATGGTAAAGTAATTTTTGTTAGAAATTAATGGATATGTTCGTTTAAACATAAATAATATAAAAATATTGTCACCCAACCATAGGATGAAGCCACCCCCAAGTACCTTAACCTTGATAGAGAATGATTCTGGAAGAAAACCAATAGCCAACCAAGGCTAATGCATCAAGCAAAGATAACCAAGAATGATCAAAAATTCCAACCATAACCATTAGAAATTTCGAGCCTAAACCAGGAATACAGATTGTAGCAACTGCTGATAGCTGTCGGTTGTAGTTGTTCCCCAGACTTGAACACTTGTCCAGTTTCTGCAGTGAACACTTCTTCCCAACTGAAATTCTAAGATGTGTGTAAAAAATGAGGTCTGGATACTTGTATTTATACTATTTCCTGAGCTTTCTGGGTCGACTTCTCATTCTGGAGGCTAAATACTTAATACTAATAGTTTCCTTGATTCAACCTATCTTCTAGGGTTAAGTTTAATTCTTTAGGGTTTCTTCTTTCTTCCCGAAATATTCTATTCTCATCACGGTTACACGTGGAGGTAAATGCCTCCCACAACTACCATAATATCAGCACTCCCTCCTAGCTAGGGAGGTATTGAAGGAAATGGTCTTGAGCACAAACATACCATTCAAATGGTAGCATCATCATAGTCATAGGAGTTATCTCATGATTATATCACGAGCACCATCATCATTATTAGTGTCATCTGATAGCATCAACTACATCATCTCTTGAAACTATACTACGTCTGAGTAATCAGGCATGATTTTGAATAAGTCACTCACTCCAAAGAGTGATACAAGAACCATTCTTCTAATCCTGACATATGTCCTAGAAGAATAAATGTCCTGGATCATTTTTCGTTTGAAGAATGTTTGTCCATCAATACACTGACCATCATCTAACTGGTAATCATTTTCAACACTAATGATAGTCTACATGGAAATCAAAACAATGCCATTCTATAGAACACAATTGTTTATATCCATAGTAGTACACAACTACAATACAATGGTATACTACCACACCAAGTAGCACAAAACTACTTGATCAATGACACATAGTACCAACCAGTGGAACAAATCCACCATAGTAGCATACATTTACTATCCAAAGACATACAATCTCCATATAAATCATATCATCTGATATCAACCCGCACAGAAAAACAATGTTATGATATAAACTGAGTCATCTGGACCATTCTTCCACTCACATTCGTGATATATGGAAGAGCATCTTCCCTCAAAAGGTAAAACATCAACCATGAGCTACTGGGATATTCTTCTCAAGCATAGAAGAATAACTATCCCAATTTCTGAGCCTGGACCATTCACCTATCTAGGCCATTCCTCCAACACTAAGAAAAGTGCAACCTAGACCATTCACCTAACTTGGTCATTCCTCTAGCACTAAACAAAGTGCAACCTTGAGAGAATGGGTCTACCCCAGGGAATGAATGTATGGACCATTTCCTAAGGAAAAAAATGGCCTGCACCAACCTGCAAAACGAGCCATTCTTTGAAACTGCTCACAACTCTAAACTTCGAAAGAATGCCTTCCCAACAAGGAGGATCATTCTAATTGACCAATACTGAGATTGATTGTCAAGAAGAAAGACTGTCCTAGACCATTCCCCCACACTGTCCATAAGGGGAATCACCGTCTATGGTACATCAACAATCTATCGAACCATTTTCATGATGAAAATGGCAGTCTGATCTAGACCATTTTCCAAACTAGAAAATACTTGTCCATTAGAAATCTCAAACCAATTTCCGAAATGGAAAGGAACTACTCATCGTGGACCATTTTTCGAACTGAAAAATCACTATCCATAAATCAATAACACATCAGTGCTCCCTCCCAACCTAGGAGTCATCTCTTCCCTTTTCAATAAGGAAGTCATCTCCATGAGCTCCAACTTGTTTCTTGAGTATGCAAACTTTTTCATCTTGTATAGAGGATTTATCAAAGTATCTTCTATATACTCATCTATGGAGATATATTGGAGAACCACTTCTCTTTTCTAGACCTCATCATGGAGAATGTAATGCTTGATCTCAAAGTACTTCAGTCTTTCTAGAACACTAGTTTTCTCTGAAGGATTCATGTAGTTCTTGATCATTATAGTATATCATGGTTGGATTCATTTCTTTTTGTTTCCTACTAGCTCATGACATCGTGGCAAGGGTTATCCTGGAAAATATCTAAGTGGCACTTACTCTGTCATCATGAAAGTTTTTCATGGATTTTTCAATCCATCATCCTAGACTTTTGAGTAACCATTCTGATACAATATATTTTTTATAGAAAGTTTTCACCACACTTATGTTGTTCATTGGAGGCTCTGCACCAAGTTGTATTCTTCCATCTGCATATAAGAGTCTCTTTCTGGTATACCTCAAAATCTTGAGGTTTCTCTACATACACTTTTTTGTTCAATTACACTATTGAGGAAAATTTTCCTTAGATTCATCTCATGTAAACTCCAACCCATGGATATTGCAAGGAATATAATGGCTCAAGTAGAGGTATGTATGGTTACTAGAACAAGATATCATCATAGTCTTCTCCCTCCATATGGGAGAACCTTTAGTTCTATATCTCACAATGCTTCCATTCACAAGTCTTCCATACACTGTTCTTCATCATAACTTCTATTTCTTCTACTTTATTGCTTCTAGTGGGTTCAGACCAAGTTGATAGTCTTGTGATTCTCGATATAATGACTAGTTGTTCTGGATTTTATTTCTCTCTTGAATCTTCATTTTCTTTCTCATGTTTCTGTTTAGATCTTGGGTCCATGGAGTTTTCTAAAGATTAAATTCCCTAAAGATTCCAACTTCTTCCTTTCCTCATAGGATCATGGATGTGGATGGACAACCAGAGATACTTTAGGGATTCTTTTTGAAGAAGACTTATTCTAAAGTAAAACTAAAGATGTGTTTCTTTTCATGGCTACTACCATGGACTCATTTTCATGTTATGGAGTTCATTCTTCAAACTCATTACTTGTCCAATGTTTCTAACCGAGAAGAGGTTAGTTAGGGAATTCTACATCTTCTTACATGAGTCAATATGGGATATGTAGGGTATCAAGTGATCTCTTATAGATTCCACTATGATACTCATGGCATTGATGTCATTGTATTTGAACTTCTCCATAACTGCAAGGTTTTGAGGTTCCTTCTCTTTTCCCTCTTCAAAATCTGGTTCCACGATCTTTCCTTAACAATATCCAACACTTTATTCTTGGCAAGGATGAGATCAATCCTTTTCTTCCATTCTCTGAAGTTAGAAGCCCCTTCTAACTTGTTTTTTGACTTCATAGAGTAAGTCATGACTTCTTTTGGTTTTGTCAACCTTTGATTTTTGACCAAAAATTTAAAATTGATGTCCTAGCTTGTTGAGAGTACTAGGAGGTGTGTTAGGCTAGGGAGCACTAGGCTATCCAGAAATTAGGTCAATATATTAACAAGAGGGTTAAGGTTTCGTTGTTGCAGCAAAAATCGGTTGCAACTGCAACTGTAGCTGAGAAAATCCTCACAATCTATCTTCCAGTGGTTAGACTGTCTGAAGATAGTGTGGGCCTATAACCTATTAGAAAGAAATCGATGTGTTCGTTTAACCATAGACAATATAAAAATATTGTCACCCAACCATAGGCCGAAGCCACCCCCGAGCACCTTAACCTTGACAAAGAATGATTCTGGAAGCAAACCAATAGCCAACCAAGGCTAAGGCATCAAGAAAAGATAACCAAGACTGATAAGAAAGTCCAACCATAACCAATAGAAAGTCCAAGCCTAAACCAGGAATACATATTGCGACAACTATCGACAGCTGTCGGCTGTAGCTGCTCCCCAAACTTGCGCACTTGTCTAGTTTTTGTAGTGCGCACTTCTTCCCAGCTAAAATTATGAGCTCTGTGTACAAAATGAGGTCTAGCTACTTGTATTTATATTGTTTTTTGAGTTGTCTGGGCCGACTTCTCATTCTCGAGGCTAAAGACTTAATATTAATTATTTCCTTGAGCCGACTTGTCTTCTAGGGTTAAGTTTAATGCTTTAGGGTTTCTTCTTGCTTCCCATAATATTCTATTCTCATCAGGGTTACACGTGGAGGTAAATACCTCCCACAACTACCATAATATTAACATTTGTTTCATGATTGGTTAGAAGACTTATTTGAGAATTTATGATTAATGAGTCATTTTGTTGGTTGAGTAGTTTCTCATAAACATTGTAAGAGATAAACTCTATTTAATCTCTTATTTTATTGTTGAAATTTAAGTATCCTTTACAAATTCATTATTTTTTTTTCATAAACATTGTTTCTTCATAAAAAATTAATAGGAAAACATGAGTTCATAGTTGACATTTAAGTCTTTTTTATAGATTTATTTATTTATAATGAAAAATCATCATAAGTCAAAGGGAATATTTATACCAACTATTTTTGAATTTGGAAGAATTAAATCTATCATATATAATATTATCTTAATGTTTATGAAACCATGAAAAACTAAATTAAAAATTCAAAATAAAAAGTTAAGATGTGATTATATAATTAGTACGTAAAAAAGAATTCATCATTATTTATGTACTAATACAAAGAGATTCCATATACTAATAGATTAGTGTAACATCTCTGTTTTAAATTACAAACAAACACAATACATAAATCCTTATAAGTAAAATGGTTATTTCACCAAATATAAAATTCTTACAAAGTTTTCATATAAATTTAAAACATAAATTGGAAAATATTTGTTATGCTTGAATTCATCATTATTTATGTACGCATACAAAGAGTTTGTATATACTAGTAGATTAATGTAACATGTATGTTTTAAATTACAAAATACATAAATTATTATACCTTAATCATATTATTTCACCAAATATAAAATTCTTATAAAGTTTTCATATCAAATTTAAATTTATTTCATAAATTGAAAAAATCCTTATATCTCATTTTTTATATCTCAACCACTATTTCAATAAATATAAAATTCTTAGAAAATTCTCCTATCAAATTTAAATTTAAATTCGATAAATCAGAAAATATTTGTTAGGCTTATAGTATCATATAGTATTATTCCTACATCTCCATGGCTATTCTCTTTAAATAATTTGTACGATGGGATAACTACTAATAAATAAATGATAAGTAGCAATTTATGACATAAAATCTTTTTAATGGATGAGATGTAAGAGGTAGAAAATCTATGTACATGCTAGAAAGAAAAATGATCATAAATCTAAACTTATATACGGATTCAATTTAAATTTATATATGGATTTAACTAAGTTGTTATCGCAACTTTTTCATATATTTATTTTAACTATATTTACTAGTTTATTCTTAATCACAAATTTATACTATTTTTTTCTTTATATCTCCATCATTCATAAATTAAAATATAAAATGTTTCTTCATAAACATAATTATCCATCATACCATACATCAAAAAGAATTATTAAACCATAATATAATATGTTGCATTCTTAATACCCATAACCATATAACATCTTTATGAAAAACAAAACCATGAAAACATATTCTTTTCCATTAAAAAAAACAAAATTCAACTACTATTTATATCACAAAAGAGAATGATATAAAGAAATATGATTGTTGCATTATTAAGTACCCATAACCATATAACATCTTTATGCAAAAAAAACACCATGAAAACATATTTTTTTCCATAAAATAGAAAACAAAGTTCAACTACTAGTTATATCACAAAAGAGAATGATATAAAGATATATGATGTTCTACATCAAATGAAGCATATTTAAAAAACAATTATAGAAAGAGTGTTTTATTCTGATAGAATAGAAAACAAATACCGAAAAAATGTATAAACAATTTATTATATATATATATATATATATATATATATATATATATATTAAATTATTATTTAATATAGGAGTTTTCGATTACCAAGTTTAGTGTAAATGATACACTAAATGATGAAGGAGGAGGAATGTTTCAAGAACGTGAAGAATATGATATATATGAGGGAGCTCTAATAGGTTGAGTAGCAAGAAATAAGTGGCAAGTTCACGTGTATGTAATGGAGGAGGACTATGTGCACAATGGTAAGAAAGTAGTATATAGGAGGAAGATCTAATAGTTCAAGGAGTATGAGAGAAAGAGGCATGTTCAAGTTGCAAAATAAAAATACGATCATTTGTCCTCATGTCATTCTTAAATTAAAGATACATCAAATGATAGGTTCATTAAAGATAGCTTAAACGATAAGAATTTATCAATAAAATTATAAATAAAATCACTTATAGAAACAATGCTTTTATGATTGACGCCAATTGTTGATATCAAGAGGAAAATTTCAATAGCATTATGGACTACGTTGACAAGCATAACCATAACAAGTTTGTTTCCAAAAGGTGGGTCAACAATTTAATATTAATACTATTATCACAAACAATAAACAAATTCTAAATCAACAAAAAATAGAACATACATCATCATTGTTGGTGCAATTATATGCATAATATATTACCAAACATAAATTATCAACTGGGATTCGTAATTAGTAGAGTTGATGCACTATATGTGTCGATAATAGATAGGCTCCTATGTCTATTTAGTATAGCTTAGATAAGAAAACCATTTAGAAACTAACACACTTTTAAAAATAACAATCTTCAGACAATTCGAAAGATGCAAAGAAAAACTCATAAACAAGCAAAAGATCTTGCTTAGGTGATGGACTGGTTCATTGATGGCTTATGAAGGGAAAAGACTAACTTTGATTCTATCTACTGGACCAATTAAAATAACAACAATTAAAACTTTGCACATTCACAACATTCCATTATAGGTGCATGCAGGGTGAGAGATGGAGGTATTGATTATGCATGTGTTAGCAAGGTGTAACCTAATCAATTATGGAAAAGAAATCTACGTGTACTGGTATGCTCCATTAAAGCTCATGTATGGTGAAATATGGAGATCCAATTGTTCCTACGTTGACACACTTTGCAAAAAATAGTGAAATCAAACAAAATAACATGAAATCAAAATAACAGGTACATGAAATGAAAATCTACACTAACAATTTACAATGAGCTTACCAAGATGGATCAGTGGCCCTTGCCAATGCCAACATGGAAGCTTTTAGATCAGCAGATGCTAATTTCTAAGAGACACAAGATCAATGAATTCAAACTTCCATTAATCTTCAACAAGTAGGTTTACAAAAAGAGTCTCCTCATGAATCAAATCGACATCATAACAATTCTCTCCTCATGAACCTACCTTACATCATAATAATTCTTATACTTTATGAAGAGAGAGCACTCTCTTTTATACATGAGAGCTTTGAAAAGAATATAAGCATCTCATAATTACAGATCCACTTTTCTCTCACCCAATTTCCTATTATTACAAAATATTATCCTTTCAAATCATCACACATATCTCTCATATATATTGGATAAGATATGACAACCAAATCTCCATGATCTTCTCCTTGGAGTAGGCTTGAATTATCTCCTCAAATTTTGAAATGGTGGAGGAAGTATTCGAGAAGTATTTTTGAATTAATCCTTCACATATTCCTGCACATGATAAAGCTCACACATTTTTTACATATATATGAAAACATGTCAATTTTATAATATTTAATCACAAATTCCCTTTTAATACTAAAATAAATTATTTGAAAAATAATAAGGTTAAACCTATATTTAATTATGAAAATGGTATCATGAAAGGTTAATGAGGCGATGAAATGAGAAGAATTATTAAGGGAAAGGTGGATGGAAATACGAAATTTCTGATTCTTAACATACCCCCCAATTGAACTTATTGCATGTCCGCATGCAACTATGCATGGATCTTCTCAAGAAATTTTGGCATCTGAATTTGGGCTTTGAGTGATGATAATGAATATTTCCAAGATGGGATTTACATAATTAACAACTGAGATTTTCTTATGGTTGGTTCTTTTGTGACAACCATGAATATAGAGAATGTTGATTCTTGTGTAAACAATATTCATTTTGTTATTTTTTCTCTTGCTATTATGATAATAAAATGTTGGTTCTTGTGTAAACAACATTCATTTCATTATTTGTTCTCTTGTTGTTATGATAATAATTTACCCATTTATTTGCTGGAAAAAATAATTATTAATGTGCATAAGGAAACATCACTGAGTATAAGAAATCCATTTTGCATATTTGTGAATCATGCCAATATGTATATCAATACTTATGAAGAAAAGTGCAACAGAGTATCGTTGGAAGAAAACAATGTTGGTAAATGGTAAATGAGACAAAAAATGGAATGATGGTTGTGGAAAAATGGAGTGATGATAGCGAATATAATCCCCCCCCCCCACCCCAACTCAATTGGTTGCATGTCCTCATGCAACGTGGTATGAGTCATAGAAGTGAAAAGGAAAGGGAGCATCGTGAGGGATTTTTCGAAATTCATTCACTCTAGTAGTTGAGGAATTACATGATTAAAGTTTAGAAAATAACATACCTGCACTTACCCAAAATGTTGATGAACTATGCAATAGGAATATGGTTGATGTGACTGTTGGAGCACGGAAGATGTCACTGCTGTAGGATCATGTGAAAGGTGACTATTGTTGTAGCTTCAACTGTTGTAACTGCTAGATCAAAGAATGTGAAGTGGATGAATCTGAACTGCTGCTGATGAATCAGGGAAAAGTGTATAGTCTTCACCTGTTGCTAGACCCGATGGTACTATTATAGTCATGTGAATGGATGTGTCGATGTTGAGAATGAAGAGAAGTCTTTGGATTATCGGCCATTGATGAATGTCCTTAATCAATGCGAGGCAAACTCACCATTGATGTCAATGAGTGCCAAGGTACTCGAGTACATCTTGCAAAGTGAGAATATATTTGTTGATGTCGAGCCACTTGCAAGATCTAACGATCAAGGGACAATGATTTATTCCCATGATTGTCAGCGAGATAACTTTCCATTAAGGCATGCAAGTCTCTAGGTACTCAAAATGAACTCTATTCTATATCCCAGATAAGGTGTTGAGGTCGATGGGGAAAGACTTGTTGAAAGGTGGGCCTTAAGGAATCCCAGATCAACCAATGGGAGTTCTGATAAAAATATTGGTAGGACTATAGGAAAGATCTCAGTAGAAAAAGTGTTTATGGCAAGGCAATGTATTCATGGAAAGGGAGATGGATATTTTTATTGACAAGGAAAAATGAACTGAAAAACATAAAGATATGTGTGCGACTCAGAAAGATAGGCGTGTGTGAATTCATGAAGGATAATTCAATGGAAGATAGATTAAACAAAGGGATGATCAATGCGCTTTGAAGGAGAAACACGGGGAAAGGATTCATGACGCAGAATGGTTGTATGAATGGTCATCATGTAACAACAAACGCCATGATGTGTAGAATGTGAATCGGCTCCTTCAAGCGGTCAATAAGGCATGTTTTTTTTCAAAAGTTTTGTGATTCTTGAAAATCACTTTAGCAACAAGATGTGAGCGTCTTCATTCCTGCAATCAAACTTAGTACTAATCCTGCAATAAAACTTGTGAGATCAGCATAAAACATAAAATGCGAGATTAAGTACGAATGTGGCAAATTAAAGAGATAAAAAGTGTATTTTACCTGTTACCCGCCGATTCCATTGTTTATTGTTGGTTGAAGTGACTTAAGAAAAACAAATCATCGAAAGTTGTAAAAAAAACATGTTTGGAGATTATTGTTTTCAGGAAATGTTTTAGATCCATTTGCAATTTTGATTTTTATAATTTGTTTTCAAAGTTTTTGTTATTATTTATTTTTTAATATATTTTTTTATGTCACCTAAAATTTTATTTTTAATTATTATTATATAAAAAAAAACTAAACTAAAATTATTTTTATTATTATAATTAAACAAAGCAAAATAAAATAAAATTATTCAAAAAAAAATTTGTTGTTGTTTATAGTTATAACAAAACCAAACAAAAATAGGATTATTTTTCAAAAAAAACTATTACAATTTTTTATTTTTTTTTATAATATAACAAAGCAAAAAAAATGATATTTTAGCTAGTTTATATATATATAATACCGGAGCTCTGCGAATGTATGGATAGGTAGATCAATTAACCCAAACATAACTTAGATGGACTTAGTATCCACACTGTGAAGTTTCATCCTCCGTGAAGTTTCATCCTCCCGGAGATCTGCAAGGATAAGGTTGCTAGCTGGCTGATCTTCAGTTTTTTCGTTAGAGCCTCTTCCAGAAACTTCCATCCTCATCCAGTTGAAGAAGGCAGTGGCTGATTTCTTAGGAGGAGATCCTAAAACCGATGTTGTAGCAGGTGGTTATGCACATATTTCGATGTCTAGTCTGACGTGTTGCCTGCTGAATTTTTGATCGAACGAGTCAATCGCCTTCAAGATAGATAGTTTCCAACTTGATTTAAGATTTTCTCTTCTATGCATTGTTGTCTTCGTGCTAACTACAATGGCCAGGTTCCTTGCCAACACCTTCTAGCACAGGTTCCAGTTATTTCCATCCAACTCCATATTTCATTTTTAAGGTCCCAACTAGATCAGAATCTTGAGTAATGCACCAGGTGAGAAAGAGAACGAATATTTTCAGTTCCTAATTTAATCTTGTAGTGATCACCCCCAAGCCTCTAGCCTACGTTAAGGCATCACATGAAACATTAGCTGGACATGAATCTTGGAAGGCGTAAAATGGACTGCCAGCATAACACCTCTCGAAAATCCCAAGAGTCCAGATTCATCATAAAGCTCTTGTACTTCATGTATAGTTCCATAATAGTGAATTCATGGCATAATTATAGTGTTTTCAATAGTTGGTAGAAGCTCTGTAATGGGATCTAAAGGTTCACCATCCTTTGTTGTTTTTTTATGTCTTTGTATGAGTTTGCATGCACGTAACCACAACCCATATTGAATTGGTCAATAGTACATTCAAACACCCAGATAATGTTGCAACAAGAAGAGAAGGAAGCATTCCAATTGACCCATCTCCTGCACCCTTTTTCTTACGCAGGCTCAACCATCAAAATGTCGATGAACTGGTTTCTGGAAGACGTAAACACAGGATCACTCAACAGAATCATAGATCTCCATTATATTCGGTCGATCACATGGAGAGTATCTCAACGCAACCACTGTGAGGAGATTGCAGATATATGTGGAGGGGGGAAAAACTGGCCAATCAAGAACAAGCCTGTGGCAGATCTCAAAACTGAAAGGGACCGGAATAATTATGCACCTGCAACACCTCTTGATGGAGCAAACCCCATAAACTTCTACAATTATATCTAATTCTCATCGCACAGTCTGTTGGATCATGTTAAATCTAATTCCGTTGGATCGCGCACTCTAAAACTTTTGAACTCTGAATATGGAGAAGACGAGCTTTATTAACAAACACTCGTCGAACTATGCATATGGAGAAGACAATATTTTCCTTTGCGTTATGAGGTATTCATGTCCTCGAATAAATAAATCTATTGGTACGTGCTTTTATATCCTTCGATCAAAGGTTTAATTTCCATCCATCAACTGCTATGTACAAACTCTATCGCAAATGAATCAGGGTCTTTTTCTTTCCTGCCAAGTTTGGCTTGCCAGCAAGGTTCTCAATTCTTGCCTATTCTTCATAGTTCTTGGACGTTGAATGTCTTTGATACTTTCTTGTGCTGGCTTAATCCTGAAGATTTACGCTCTCCAATCAAATCAAAAGGCTGATGCACCTCATATTTGAGTTTATATTTCTCTGATTCTTCGAGTAGGATGTAGTATTTGTAAATGCGGGTCTTTCCTTGTTTTTTTTGAAGCAATATGAATCGTATCATGGTGCCTGAGAACAAATGGATCCATTTGCAGGGATAAGAAGACATGACACAGGATTTTGTCCTTTCCTTCGAATGTCAAGAGCTCCAAAGCCCCTCTATTGTCCAGATAACTAGTTTCTAGATAACTTTAGTTAGGATTATTGAAATGTTTCTATGGGGTGTTTCTGGAAAACGTGTGTATTTATTTTTGGTTTTTATTATTTATTTATTATTTTTGTGATTTTTTTTTATTTGCATTCCTAAAAAAAAAATTAGAAGATTTGTTTAATACAAAGAAATAATTTTTTTTTTTGTTTATGTATATGTATATATATATATTTAAATGTTTTTATTCCTATATTAAATAAAACACAAAGCTATTATACAAAGCCAAATTTTAATTTTAATTTTTGTTTATTTTTATTCTTATAAAAAAAGAATCCTAATTTAACTTAAATCATTATTTTTTTTAATTGTATTATTCTTAAATTTTAAAGGAAAATAAAGAAAAAACAATTCAAATTCACATGAAATTAAAGAAAATAAATTAATGAGAAAATGGAGGTAAATTGTTTTCAAATTAAAGATGAAATCGATTAGGCATGTTTGCAAACCATTAATTTATTCATTCCTGAAAAAGTTAAAAATATCCTACACTTTCTGATCCTCATGATTGCATGAAGCACGAAGGAGAGCATACTTATTCTAAGTGAAAGAAAAAACTAAAAATAAAAGTTTTTTTTTTAATTGTTTACCCTACCTACTCTATCCTAATTAAAAATTAGAGATTAGTTATGTGTAGTCAAACTTCCAATGTATCCATGAGCGCAACAGTAATAAGAATATGTTCGCTGTGAATTTCGTAAATGACTATTGAAACTATATATAAACGTGCGAAATTAACTATTAAAATAGTAAATTAACAAAATAAAAAGAAAAACTAAATGGATCTAGCCTGGTACCTGCTTGAAACCATCGTTTGATAATTCTTTCATAGGCATAGTTTTCACTCCTCGGATCGTGTCACAACTCCTCGTTGTCCTCTTCGATCTCTTGCTCGCATAATTGTTCGTTATCAAATGTGCATGGTTCCTTGTATGTTGTTTCTTCATTTTCCTCTGGAGAAGTAATTAGACTTTCAACTGCTGTCAAGATCTCTTCTTCCCAAGAAGAAGGGATCCCAACTTTTTCTAGGATATGAGTGAGTTGTTCCAAGCTTATATTCATAGTTAAACCATATTGAAAAAGAAGAATGATTTATCATCAAAGATTTGAATTTTTAAAGCTAAGAAATTAAAACTATTTGTAAAAATAAAACACACCAAACTTGAATTCCTTGCATTACTAGGACCCTCTTGTAACCAGGATATCGGTTCGTACAAGTTATTTCATCATGAATAAAAACTAAATTTGCATAAATAAAAACACACTTTTGCATAAAATAAGAAGAAACACACTTCTGCATAAAAGGGAGAGGACAACCTAACTTTGGAGCAACCCCACTAAAGTGGATGCATAGGTTACTACCTCTCATCTTACCATATTCTCTTTTCCCTTAGGTCGTCCATAAAACCAATCCAAAATCATTAAAAAAATCTAATTCAAATGCTACCTATTACCGTTTACAACTCCCCGACAACGATGCCAAAATGTTGGTGCAATTATATGCATAATATATTACCAAACATAAATTATCAACTAGGATTCGTAATCAGTAGAGTTGATTCACTATATGTGTCGATAACAAATAGGTTCCTATGTCTGTTTAGTATATCTTAGATAAGAAAACCATTTAGAAACCAACACACTTTTAAAAATAACAATCTTCAGACAATTCGAAAGATGGAAAGAAAAACGCATAAACAAGCAAAAGCTCTTACTCAAGCGATGGACCGGTTCATTGATGGCTTATGAAGGGAAAAGACAAACTTTGATTCTATCTCTTGGAGCAATTAAACTAACAACAATTAACACTTTGTGCATTCACAACATTCCATTATAGGTGCATGTAGGGTGAGAGATGGAGGTCTTGATTATGCATGTGTTAGCAAGGTGTAACCTAATCAATTCTGGAAAAGAAATCTAAGTGTAGTGGGATGCTCCATTAAAGCTCATGTATGGTGAAATATGGAGATCCAATTGTTCTTGCATTGACACACTTCGCAACAAATAGTGAAATCAAACAAAATAACATGAAATCAAAATAACAGGTACACGAAATGAAAATCTACACTAACAATTTACAATGAGTTTACCAAGATGGATCATTGGCCCTTGCCAATGCCAACATGGAATCTTTTATATCAACAGATGATAACTCCTAAGACACACAAAATCACTGAATTCGAACTTCCATTAGTCTTCAACAAGTAGGTTTACAAAAAGAGTCTCCTCATGAATCAAATCTACATCATAACAATTCTCTCCTCAAGAACCTACCTTACATCATAATAATTCTTCTCCTTTATGAAGAGAGGGCACTCTCTTTTATACACGAGAGCTTTGAAACGAAGATAAGAATCTCATAATTACAGATCCACTTTTCTCTCACCCAATTTCCCATTATTACAAAATATTATCCCTTCAAATCCTCACACATATCTTTCATATATCTTGGATAAGATATGACAACCAGAACTCCATGATATTCTCCTTGGAGTAGGCTTGAATTATCTCCTCAAATCTTGAAATGGTGGAGGAATTATTCAAGAAGTATTTTTGAATTAATCCTTCACATATTCCTACACATGATAAAGCTCACACATTCCTGAGATATATATGAAAACATGTCAATTTTCTAATATTTAATCACAAATTCCCTTTTAATACTAAAATAAATGATTTTGAGAATAATAAGGTTAAACCCATATTTAATTATGAAAATGGTATCATGAAAGGTTAATGAGGCGATGAAATGTGAAGAATGATGAAGGGAAAGGTGGATGGAAATACGACATTTATGATTCCCAACAATCATTAAAAGGGATTTCATGAATAACATCATTAAAAGAAACTTCATGAATAACATCATTGACAACTGGAGTAGAAGGATTAACATAATGAGAAGGTGGAAGGATGATTGCATCTCTTGGTAAAGGAAGACAAATGTTAGAATTAGAATGCGAGCCACTAGTACTATCATGTCAACCATGTTGCAAAGGAGTTGAAGGAGAAAATACAAGATCACATCCCTCAGTTAGCATATGAGAAAGAGGAGGAATAAGAACCATCCTAGATTTTCATTTCAAACTAGATAATTTTGTTCGATTTTTTGAAAATTAGAAACATTAAGATGAGGAAGATTTGTGTAAAATGATTGGTGAGGCTAATGAAAACTAGGATGGTTACTAAGATATCCAATTTTACAAATTACTTGGATCAAATAGCCAAATCAGCGTTAAAAATATGCAATTTAGTAATGCCATGCACAAATCAAGTGAAAGAGTGAATGAAAAATAATTCTTCTTCTATTGGTAACCTCTTATTGCAAGATGTAAAATGCATAAGAAAATATGATCCTTGAGCAAAGTCTTCTTGATGTATACCATAGGAGATGAGGGATAAAAATAAATAATAAGGTGATGTAACTGTAATTAATGTAATGATAATGAATGAGGGTTATGGTGATGAGATTAACATGTCCCTCCCCATCAAACATGCATTTGTTGCAATGATAATTAGTTGTAGATGTTTTTGTATGACCAACTCATATACCCACATCACATCTTTTGTTAATCACAAGTTTTTCTATTTGATGATATGATTAGGAATATATCATAGCCTTAGTTGTTTGATCGATGTTTGAATGGAAATTTTATGATGTACATGTGAAGAAGGAGGAAACTCTAATTTGTAATCATTTTTTCTCATCCTCGGTAACACCTTATAAGGGACATAGTATTTGGATGTTAATTTATTGTTCTTGTTTCGTTGAATCGGGGCCATTTATTTGTATCGTTACACCCTCAAAATACTTGATCCCTCACTCAAAGTGAATTTCATTGCAACGTTGATATGGTTGTTATTTCATATTAATTATTTATTATAGCCAAGCTATCCTTCAATTACTACAAGAAGAACGCCTTCTCATGGAGGTTTTTACAGAACCTCCCCAAAAAATTATTCGTTAGTTATTTATAGTGGAGGTGGGCGGTCGGTGGGGGGTTTCTATGGAGGTATTGTTTTTGGTGTGCCTTTTAGGATTGTTTGCACCAATGCTAAAATGTTCAAATACATCGTCACTGTTCATAGTTGATTTTGTTAGCATATGCAAGTGGTTGAATTGTTTTTGCAAACAATCTTTATCGGTGAGCTTATACGGTACATATGACCTGATACTCAAGTGAAACACAACACATTGATGCATATATGTTCAAACACACCATCATAAGTTATAAAAAATATAAGAATCAATCAAATCACACAAATACCATTGGAAGTTATGTATCGATGCATCTGAAATGTCTGATGGCGCATTGCGGTAAGGTTAAATAAAAATAAACTACCAGATCAATTTTCAATGTGACACCTCATCTAGTGATTTTAATATCTCAATCAAGCACCGATGCTTACTCTATTTTCACAGATGCCCTGTTTTTGGTGCTTCTCAATGATTTTGATAGCTCCATCGGTTGGTATTTCAGAGATTTCCATTTTTGGTAAATTACCACAAATTTTCAATTCCTCTGAATGGTGGAAACATGCCTCCTTGGGATATAAGATTAAGCACCACTACTGGTGCATCCAAGTTTTACCTTAAGTGGTGATTTCTCTTAAAAGAACCAAATCTTGTGCATCACAGAGGACAACTCTCGGTATATAATGTGATGGTACTTTTCAAACTCCAAAGAACTAGTGTGTTTCATTTAACAAAGCACACCATTAAAACAAATACATGAAATGTAATTGAGTGGTGCAATCTGTAACATACCTAGCCACCCATAGGTCAGGCCATGACACTTAAATAGGATGCACCACACCCAACCACCAGCAAGCAAGGCATGTTGTAGTCCCAAGACTCAGTTCTATGAAGGAATCTTGAATTATAACAACATTTAATCTGAAAACAAACATGAAAGAACCACATCCATTAATCAATATCCTTGCTACAACATAAATAATTAAACAGTGTGCCATGTACAAAAAATAACCAACAGACAGGCAAATTAAAAAATACATATCTCAAAGATAATTAAATACACAGTGAAATAAACATATATAGAAAACACAAAGAACACTTACCTTTCAATTAAACATTCACCAATTTCCTACACAGCAAGGATGTTCCTCCCAACCATAGACATTATTATTCATTTACTCTCAACAAAAGGTCACCCCCAAGCCAGGGCTATGAATCTACAAGGACGGGTCTTGGGCCACATCTAAAATACAAAGAAGTTGGGTAACTAGCTCTTAGGTTTGCCAACCTCACAACAAATATGAATTTCTAGATCTTTTTCTCCCTCAGTCTGCACCACCCAAAGAAACAAACACACTTCTCTGCCATGCAGTCCCTTGGACTATCCCATTTCTATCCAGGTCTCCATTGCTATTAGTCAGGAAATATCCCTACTGGAAACTCCAAGGATCCTCATTTGTGGATAGTTTTATTTGAACTTCCATCAGTCTCATAACTAATAGGCTTCTCAACACTCAAGCTACCACAATCCTTTCAACACTCACAACAATCCAAAGTACACCAAATATCTTCTACCCGACCTTCACAACCCTAAGATAATGGACCCCCTTCTCAACCACTCAGTCCCTCAGGTTTCCCATACCTTTCCAAGGCTCTAGTGCTTCTGGTTAAGAATCTCCCTACTGAGAGTCTCGAGACTTGGAGTTGTGGAAATTTCTATCTTAACTTCGATCAATCTCATGCACATAGGCATTCATTCCCTTATGGAATGATCAATAATTATTACATCCATTCATCAATGACTTTCATTTTCCTTCCATTTGTTTCCATGTTCATCCCAAGAGCATACAAACTAGCAATAGTGAGTGAAGAGGAAATAAGAACAAGAGAACAAGGGAACAAAATGAACCAGGGGAAGAAGACGAACAAGAAGGAATAAAGATCCCCAAACTTCACCCAGATTCATCCTCATGCAACAATTCATATCCATGCTCAGACCAAGAGCACATGAATTCATCCTGAGTGAAGGAAAGGAAGAAGAAGAAGAAGAACCAGGGAGAAGAATCGCCCAAAACAACCCCCAATGGATGTTTATATAATCATAAGAACCAAGAACCACATGGACTTCACCAAGAATCCCATGTAACCACTTTTCTCCATAAAATAAATTATGGTAAATAAAAAATAATAATCAAAATACTTAGCCCCTCAAGCCCCCTCTCTCGTGGAATCATATCCCCCTATCACTTTTTTCCTTGTCCATTTTGCAGCCAGCGGTGTATTTTATTAATTTATATGAAGTATTACATTTCCTAGGCACTTTACTAGCTCGCCAGCCCAAGTCACAATTACATAATACATTATAGTTCATAAGGGTTAAAACTGGTATGTTACTTTCCCCTCTCCTTATTTTGGCACTGTCCTCAGTGAAAAACACCATTCCAATGTTATTAACATTACAAATCTAGGCTCTTTGGCCTTGATCCACACAAACATTCCAGCCAACTCTTATATACGTATGCACTATGGACCAAAATTACATGTATACACAGGTATTCCGACCCAAAACATGTATAATGATCTTCAGAATTTGTATTTCTGGCAGCAGTTCCAACCATAAATCTCTCCTTCTCTCTCATCCCTGCACAACCCAAAGAAATGAACCCCCTTCTCTTCCGTGCAGTCCCTCAGGCTATTCCACTTCTCTCCATGGCTCCAGTGCACTCGGCCAGGAAGTTTTAGAGTTATGGCTTCAAGAACTCTAGCTACAACAAGTCCATTGGACTTTCTTCATTCCATGACTTCATCATTGAACTTGATTTCCTTATGGTGTTCTTTTTTGCAATATTTTGACCTCAATAGCAGGAATCCCATCTGTATTATAAAAATACATTTATCATGAGATATTGTTATAATAATTTCAATCATAAATGTCAAATATGTTTTATATAGGAAAACAAAATTTTCCAAGCATGAGCTTTCTGCTCATAATGTATGGCTCTGTAGCTGTAGATATCATTCTTCCTTATGGGATTAAATCCCTTCCATATTCGAGACCATCCTATCTGTAATTTCCTTGATTTACATTTAGCCAAAACAATTTTTTAGCGATTTGTTAAATTATAATTCCCAAAATTGTTTCATATAGGAAAAAAAAAAATTCCAGACATGAGCTTCTGCTCATAATAATTTGGCTCTTGCAGCAATAGGTACTAGTCTTCTTTATGGACTTGCAACACTACCATATTCAATACCCTTTCTTCCTTCAATTTCAACATTCCTCAGCCAAAGAAATTGTCAATATCTCAGATACAAGATATATATATATATATATATATATATATGGAAAAAAGTGATCTCAAAATTTTTTTCTACTACAATTCATTTACTTCCATCGATCCAACAATCAATTGGAATGATCTAATCATTACATACACATTTATTATTATCCACTACTTTCCAAAAATATCACTTTGTCTCCCCCAACAAATATTCTATGTAATTTGTCATTATGTAGCTACTTTAACTTGCAACTTTCTTGTTGTAATATCTAACAATTCCAGGTACAAGATATATATATATATATATATATATTCATGGAAAAAAGTGATCTCAATTTTTTTTTCTACTACAATTGATTTACTTCCATCGATCCAACAATCAATTGGAATGATCTTGATCCGGATTATTTTCGGCACGAAATGAGAGCGGAGATATAATAAAGAAATGCACAGAGATATTGTGTATATCCAGTAATATAACAGAAATATATCAGAGATGCAACCATAAACACAGAGATACAGTAATACATGATTTCTAATAATGAAAGAAATGTACAGAGACTGTAAAAAATACAGAGTGAAAGACTCGCTAGAATGGTGGCAGCTTATCTCTGAGAAGAGATGTGACGGCTACTCGCATTTGAAAGAAGATGGTTACAGTGAGGCTTTGGAGGCCTTTTTACAATAATCGGGAATGTCAAAAGTCCTAGACGTCCAAAAACCTAACCCTAGGAGATGAAGCGCCAAAAGTCATGTGGGGCCCATTTGGGTAAGTTGGTGCATCAACTTCCCGGGGTCATAACTTTTGCATACGATCTCCGTTTTAGGCGTGTAATAGCTCGTTGGAAAGGTATCATTGAGGAGATTCATTTTGGGGGATAAATCATGCCTTTGAATATCATTGAGAACCTCGATCTCGAAAAAACTTCATTTAGGCCCTCAAAATGGCCCCGTAAGTGAAAACCTGCTAAAAATAGTAAACTGCCAAAATGGCCAAAAAACTGTTTTGAGCCATTTGGAAAAGGTGGGTGGCCCCCGATATCCACCTGGATAAATCCTCCATCCTTAGGAAGCAATGGTCTCCATTGCATTGAGTTCTCGGGGGAGAGGGAAAAGCATTTGTTGAATCTGCATCTTGGTGAGTTGCTTGTCTTGTTGGAGAAGTCACGCTGCTTAGTTTGTGGAAATCTGTCACGAACCTGTGGCTGGAAGGTTTGGACCTTTTTAACCAGTCTGGCTATTTTAGATGACTATGTGCAGAAGGTATCTTCGTGCTTTTCTGCAACCTTGTCGACCTGCTTCTGTTGGATAGAAGGTGTTTTGGCCAAAGCTGTGGTGGCTGCAGTATCCTTCTATTCACCCTTTGAACAGATTGTGGAGAAGATGAATTTTCTAGTATGAGATACTACCTTGCAGCACTGTTTAGGTGGGGCAGTAGTTGGAACTACCTCTGGTATCCTGT